>CAIGRP010073330.1:0-13712 GCA_903798385.1 Fraxinus cuspidata | reverse complement strand
TAAATTTAAATCTAACAACTAGTAGTAAAAATTTAGGATGTTACAAATCAATGGTGAATACAGCAAAGCTTGCACTACCTCTACCCTTGGGTAAGGAGCCTATAAAGTTGATCACCCATTTGGCAAATGGTCATGGGATGGATACTACTCTTAGTTCTTGGGAGGGTTGTCTCTGGATATGAGATAAGTGTTGGCATTTATCACACTTTCGTACAAATTGAATCGCGTCTTTTTTCAAAGTGGACCAATATTACCTTTACCGTAGTGCTTTTCATGCCAACGAAAGTCCTCCAACATTATTGCCGCAAATACCCTCATGAATTTTTCGGAGAATGTAGGTGGCTTTCCCCTTCCCACACACCAAATGAGGGGCAAAGAAAAACCTCTTTTGTAGAGCACATCATCTTGGAATACAAAATGGGTTGCACTTCTAAGTTTGTAAGCTTCTTCTTTATTGCTGGAGAAGTTTTGATCTTTAAGAAAGACCACTATAGATAGCATCCAGGTTGACGTTCCTTCTACCCACATTACCTATTTTCCTTTAACGGCGAAAGGCCATAAGAGGTGTTCAATTGGCACAATCATTAGTAGTTCTGACTCATTGCTACTACCCAGATTTGACAACGCATAGCCTGGGAATTTTCAATACGAGGAATTTGAGCTAACTCGAACTTCTCAAAAGATGAGGTAGATCCATCACCAGTTTGAGGTACGTGGCCATGCTCTTGCCTCTAGCTATGAAGTTGTCATTTATCTAGCTTACTATTAGTTGTGAATCACTATTAATGAGCAACATTTTCACTTGCATTTCTTTAGCTAACCTTAAGTAGGCGAGTAGTGCCTCATATTTCGTCGCGTTGTTGGTAGCCTTGAACCTGAACCTCATTGCACTGTTGAGCATGTCTATCGGGGCTAACAAGGTCCACACTCGCTCTTGAGTCTATGTCCACAGATGAACCATCCATGAACAAGTTCCATGTAAGAGGTTCCCCGGGCATTGTTATTTCGTCCACCTCTGAGACATTGGCAAATTCCGCCACGAAGTCCGCTAGGACCTGGCCTTTGATAGCAGTTCTTGTTTTGAAAATAATGTCAAACTCATTGAGTTCAATAGCCCATTTTAGCAACTTTTCTGAAGAGTCGGGTTTTTGAAGCACTTACCTGAGCAGGAAGTTGGTCAACACGAGTATTGTGTGAGCTTAGAAGTATGGCTGAGCTTTCTAGATGCAGTAATCAAGGCTAGAGCTAAATTTTCCATATCAGGGTAGGTTTCGACAGCCAAAAGTGTCTTACTCACATAATAGATATAGACAAATAACTGGAGCATATATTCTTCTCTTATGAAAATTGCACTAACGACTTCATTAGAGACGACTAAATAGAGTTGCAAAGCCTCTCCAGACTTGGGTTTTGAGTGGATGAAGGCTTGTCCTTTGAGCTTTTTCAGTCCCTGAAAGGCCTATTCACACTCCTTTGTCCATTGGAACTTCTTGCCTTCTTTCAAGATCTTAAAGAATGTGAGGCAATTGTCGGTGGCCTTTGAGAAAAAACGGCTTAAAGTTGCCACAGGCCTGATCAAGCTTTGCACCTCCTTTGATTTTTGAAGAGACCTCATCTCCACCAAAGCTCGAGTGCGTGGAGATTTGATTATAGCCTGAGTAGGCGTCCATAAAGCTTAAAAGTTCTTGTCCAACAGTGGAGTCCACAAGTTGGTCATATGAAGGGGAAAATCGCCCTTTTGACAAACTTGGCGAAGTTGGAGAAGTCAATGCACACCCCCTCTTCCATTTGCCATTGTATTTCTTTACCAAAACTGGGTTTGAGACCCACTTTGGGTAAATAGCCTCCCATGAAGCCCCTTTTTTTATCTTTTGCACTTCCTTCTTCCGAGCCTCATATCTTTCTAGGTTGAATGCCCTTCTCTTCTATTTATGCGGGGCAACCTTAGGATCAATTTTAAGATAGTGACAACTGACCTTAGGGACAATACATACCATGTTCCAGTGTCTCTATGCAAAGACATCACGATTTCTACATAAAAAATCCTTGAGTCTCTTTTTGGTCTCCGATGGCAGGTCTTTTCCCACTTGCAATGCCTTGGTGTGGTCTCGAGGATCCATCGAGAAGCTTTCTAACTTCTCCACCGGTGCTGCTCGAGAGTCAGACTCAATATTATGAGGGTCCAATTCGTCATTCATAACCACATGCTCAAAGACATCCGTCATCTTTACATCTTCTTGATCGAAATTTTGGTCTCCTAGGGCGTCTACCATATCAATGTCCATTAACACCATGTTAACATCCTTGAGTTCAACTTTTCTTATCGAGTTCATGTAGTATTTCCCTGTTTCTTTTTCGTCACCCCCAAATGTAGTAATCCCACGTTTAGTTAGCAATTTCATGCAGATGCGATGAATGGAGGTGACGTACATAAGTCCTTTAAGGCGGTTCTACCTAGCACCCCATGGTAAGCTGACATGTTATCAACTACCAAAAATTCCATGAAGTTTAAATTTATCTAGGGTAGCTCTCCCATTTCCACAACAATAGTTATTTTCCTTCTTGGGATGATGCTATCACCAGTGAAGCCGTACAAGGGGGTTGTGATGGGAGTTGATTTGTGATCAGCAATCATCTTGTCAAAAGTTACTTCAAAAAGGATGTTGACGGAGATACCATTATCAACCAGCATCTGCTTCCACCATGAAGGCGTCACAATAATGAAAGTGTACACCTTTGGAATCTTCATGAGTAAAGGCAATGGGTGGTAATCGCGTTCCCTATGTAGCTAGTCATTAGAGGGTCATTGGCTTCTCTAGCATAGTTCATTTGTGAGTTTTTTGTATTTTCCCCAATGTAGGTTACTCTAAAAATCGTATCGATTTCATGGACAGAAGCGTCTTCCATATAGACCAGGGGTTCTTATGTTGTTATTATGCCTCACTAAGCCTTTCTCCATTGTGTTCCCTCTGTTGTAGGATGGCTCCCGACGAAGAGATCGAGCATCTTCATGCCTAGGCCTTTGATCCTACATAGGCAGGGACATGTCCTTAAGAGGACGATCATTTCTTTGGTTGTTTTTTTTGTGTTTACCTGCCTAAGGTGTTGAGCTATCTCTATAGTCTATTGTGTCATGACTGTAGGAATGATGATAAGTGTAATATTGAGGGGTGTTCGGCCTATTCCGTGGTACCGAACCCCGCCCTCGACCTCTCCATCTTTGGAGAGCCCGTTGTCCGGATCCATTTGCCTTATTTAGTTTCAGGGATCACTTCCTCGTAGGCTAATGTGGACTCCATGTTCAATGTAGATATGGCAAGTGCCTACCCGAAATTGGGAACTTCATTACTAGCCTGGTTCCATTAGTGATCCATTCGGTGAGATGTGCATTCTCTTCCACGCCGTCTATACGAGGGTTGAAGACCTCTGCTGTCTATTTCGATAATCAATCAATGCCTCATTGATGATCTCACATCTCATCATTTCTAACAATGTGTCATAGTGACGGGGTCCTGATACTGTACAGCCCTCCAGAAGAGGGTGTTCATGTTTATCCCCCTCGTAGTGCGGACAACGCCTCCTGGTCGGTGACTTGTATACAATATGTCATCTCGTTAGTAAAGTGAGCCAAAAAACTCTCCACATCTCCTCGAGTTAGTTCCTCATATCTTGGAGACGTTGGATATAAGCATCTCATTCCTTACTCAACAAATCATTTCAGGAACGTACTTTTGAACTCTACCCAACTCTCGTAGTGTACCAAATTTTACCTACCCCACTTAAAGTTAGATGGAAGACTAGGATTTGACGGTGGGGATGGCGCATCTTAGACTCATATGTGTTTTGTAACTATTCAAATGCTTAGCCGAGTTACATCTTTTGTCATACTTTGATATCTTTGACAGTACATAGTGACTCGGGATGGGAGCAATTCCCAGTTTTTGTGAAAAAGTCAAGTTTTCGTCGTCGTCACCGAGTTCACAAGATCTTTGGGGTTCATCCGAATCTTCCTCTTCATCAGCCTGATATCTGGGCGGAAGCTGAGATGGTCCTTCCAGATTCCTCACCATCTCCTCCCTCCTGTGGCGCCTATTTCTAGGCGGAACGGCAATTGAGGCAAGTCCTTGTCTTTCCCCCGGTTGCTAGAGATGGAAAAATGGCTCGTCGGCTCGAGCAATGTGGGCTCTACCCGGAAAAAGCCCCATTTTGGGCGGCGACTCTAGCAGGGCCAACCCGTGTGACTCGACAGGCCGGCCCGTGAGCCTAAACAATAAAAAACAACTTGTCTGTCACTTTTTTTATTATTTTTTTTTCATTTTAGCTGTAATTTTTTTATATGTTAATATTTAGTTATTATTTATAATACGTATAAATTGCACAAATTTTAAATTTTTTTTAAAAAAAATTTAGATTTGTCACGAATTTTAAAAAAAAAAAGAGTTCGGCTTGAGCCTGTGGCTCGTCACCGGACTGTGACTAAGTAATTTAAAAAAAAAATTAATTTTTAAAGTTTAAATGTATTTTTTATATATTAATATTTAGTTATTATTTATAATACGCACGTGTCGAAAACTCAGGTCAAGCCTAAATTTTTTTTGCCGAGCTTTTGCTCAACTCGGCTCGGGCCAAAAAAAGCTCGAAGTATTTTTACTCCAACCGAGCTAGAGCAAAAAGTTTCAGTTCGTTACACCCCTACTAGTGGCTGGGTCGAAGGAGGTGGTGGTTGCGAATTGTTACTAGGTGTGGGAGATGGCTAGGATGGCCTGTGTTTGGTTCTCGCTGGATTGATTCTGTCAAACACACTAACGGACCTTTGTGATGTGATCTGGCTCGTATTCGGGGGAAAATTATCCTCCAATCAACATGGGATTCGGTAGGTCGGCCAGAAACATATTTTGAAGAAATATCAATCCCCACTTCTCGTTCAAAGGGCCTAAGTTACCTAGTGTGCTTGGGAGGCGGGGCTCTCTGACTTTGGACTTCATCCTCATGCGAATAGTATCCTTACGATGCAAAAGGATGGATTGGAGGTCCTCGGCCTTATATCTAAATGAGTTCTTGCATGACCATATCTTGGTGGGTAAAATTCCCCGTGTCGACAACCATGGTTGCTATCTCCCGAGTGAGTTGAGCAGCTACCCTCATCCCACCATGCCTATGGTGGTGGTGGTGGGGTCGGCACCGACCCACTGGAGCCGCTGCTCGTGGAGCCTCTTCATCGAGGTTTTCTCTTACCCTTTTAGGAGGGACATCATGATCTGAACTCATTTTTCCTCAACTAAACTGTCAAGTTTTTCAACTTTCGGGGCATCATCTTGTTATTTTTCAAAAACAAAGCATTTTTCAATGGGGATGTCCAACATCCTCCGGTAAACTATTTCCACGAAAATGTTCGTAGTTATAGTGACGTGTTTCCACAGACGACGTCAATCTGTTGATTTCGCTTTTTGTACTGTAGACGGTCCAACAGACACCGAGCCCACTCATGTTCTCTCAAGCTAATTCCAATACACGTGAATCGGTTGTCAACCTACAATAAAATAGGGTTTGAATGTAGGAGAGGAGAAGCTTTATAACACAAGATAAAATTATTGGAGCTCCAACAAAATATATGAGTAAATTACATGAACGAATGACCAACTAAGAGCCAAGCTCAAAATTGAGAGTACGCCTCAAACACTAAAAACCCAGGATTAATAAAAAAGAAATGATATATGGCTTGTAGTCAATATTTTTGCATTACCCCCAAATGACACAAATGGTGGATATTTATAGTGTTACATGTAAAATAATAATCATGGATGAGAGGACTCATGGCATCATCTCCTTTATCGAAACATCACATCCTAGGTACTAATTTTGACTCCACTAACCTGTGGCGCATTAAATATCCCAAAATGGAGACGACCACCCCATAACCTATGCTGACAAGATTAAGCTTTCTACTCATTACAAAAGTCCAATCAATTATTCTAAAAGGATTTCATAAATTCAAGATCTTCAAACATGGATTGTCGCCAACCTTAGTTGAGCCTCGGATTCTATTTCGTTGAATCTCACCACCTCGACAAAGAAGCTTCATTTGGACTACAAATTTGTCTTTGGAAAAGGGACTTCAGAAGGGGGTCAGGCTCATGAATCGCTTCAGTAAAAGTGGGTTTCGGTATGTCGAATTTGTCTGGTACATCCTAATCCACGTGGGATGCCACATGACTTCGGTGGGTCGACAGAGCCACGTTGGAACCTAGATGGGGAAGTATAATAATACTCTCCTAAGTCCAAGTATGGCCACGTGGGAGCCAAGGTAGCGAACCATAACATATATAATCAAACTCTAGATTTGCCAAGCACGTGAGTTGTATAGCATATTAAGAGTCAGATTCTATGTATCAAACCCATTTGCTTGACATGGAAACAACTAAGGATAATTTAGTCGACACTTGACAACCCTAAGCACTATGGTACAAGACAAACTTAAAATAAATAGCTAATGTTTGGCATTTCTATGTATGTACAAGATAAAGCCCTTATCATCTCTTCTCCATAAACTCTGATTCTGCTACATACTTGGAAATGTTCTGACATTTTAGTTTCTACCCAAGTTTGAAGGTTATAAAAAGATGTCAACAATATAGGGAAAATTTAATTTTGTGCCCCAATCGAACGTGAACACTGAAATAATACATCGCTCAGACTAAATGGCATTAAAATATAATAACACGTCCACACACAAGTGAAGGACCAGTCAAGTTAACTCTAGGGTTTAATTGAAGGATTTTATGTGCAATACTAGTCACTCATGTTCTTGACAACATCAACTATTATGCTTAGGCAAGGTCCATAAAGAAGACACTTCGAATTAAAAACAAACTTGGTTTCATCGATGGAAACCTTTGTAAACCAGCAAACCCAATCAGCCTACTGATAGAATAATGGCTACGTTGCAATGACATAGTTATTGTCTCGCTCCAAAACACCATGTCCATTGATATCAAATCTCGTACGCTCTATGCAGAGACGACTCATGAGCTGTGGTTGGACCTAGAGCATTAGTTAGGACAACCGAATGCCCTACGAATCATGAAGTAAACATTCTATTACTACTCTAATATAGAATGAAGACATGGTAAGTGTGTACTTCTCAAAATATAAGACACTCTTTGATGAATTGATGACCTATGAGTCAATTCCCAATTGCACTTGTGGAGGTTTCAAGTCTGTGATTGAGAACCAGCAAAGGGATTAGGTGATGAAGTTTTTAACGGGGCTGAATGACTCGTATAAGACGATCAAGGCTCAAATTCTGCTAATCAAACCTTTTCCCACTCTAAATTAGGTGTATTCCATAGTCCAGCAAGAGGAGAAAATGAGACAAATCTCAATAGATACCCATGTACCTGAATCTATGGCCCTTGTAACCAGAGGAACCTCATATAGTTCAGCATGGTGGAATGGGATAGGACAAAGAAAATACTACTGCACTTTCTGTAAAGTGCGTGGACATTCACTAGAAAGATGCACTAAGGCCAATCCCAACAAGTCAACCTGCAGCCACTGCCATATGACAGGACACTCTGTGGACAAATGCTATAAGGTTCATGGATACCCTCCTGGACACAAATTATATGGAAAGGGAACAGCATATGCTAGTCTGGTTTCCTTGTAGGGACAAGGAGATACTGATGATGCCAATTAGGTGACATTTACTCAGAAGCAGCATGCACAGCTTCTGGCCTTATTGTAGTCATAAAACAACAAACCTCTCACAAGCACAACCCCTACAGACACACAAATTTCGAAAATCTCTGGTATTTCTTCTTGTTTTTCTACCTACGGTGTCATATCTAGCAAAGGTCCTAACTCACCATGGATAATTGACACAGGTACAACAGACCATATGGTCTGCTGCACTTCATATTACAGCAATCCCCCAGCCAAAGTATCGTATTCAGTCTCTCTCCTAAACGGTAATCTAGTTAATGTCACACACACACACATGAGAACTGTAAAAATCACAGAGAATTTGATTCTCAATAATGTGCTTTGTGTTCCATCTTTTACATTCAATTTGATATCAGCTAGAAATTAACACAGACTTCTAAATGTTACCTCATATTCTTTTCTAAAAATTGTTTTATGCATGACCTTTCGACTTTGAAAACGACTGGAATGGGTGAAGTGAGGTAGAGGGTATACCATTTGCTACAAACTCAAGTTTCTCCTTCAGCCTTAACAGAAGCCATCTCTCATGTTCCAAACAAAACTTCTATATCAGCAGCCATATCTAGCAACAATAAGGATTTTGATCTCTAGCACTATAGATTAGGGCATCCATCTAATTTTAGATTAGATTTGTTGAATAACAATTGCATTCATAAGCTTAAATGACCTTGCTTTGTCTGTCTTATGGCTAAAATGCATAGATTACACTATTCTGTTAGTCATCATAAATCTAAGAAAATTTTCGATCTCATACATTATGACTTGTGGGGTCCTTGCACAGAAACTAGTTATGATGGATCCAAATACTTTCTTTCCATAGTTGACGATTTTAGTAGGTGTACATGGGTATATATGTTAAAAGCCAAATCAGATGCAACTACAACTTTGCAAGGTTTTTGTGCTCTAATTAACACTCAATTCCAGTCACAAGTGAAGGTAAAGCTGATTAGAACAGACAATGGGGAGAATTTGAAATGAAAGAATGCTACCATAAAAATATATACCAGAAAACATGTGTTGAAACACTATAACAAAATGTCATAGTAGAGAGAAAACATCAACATATTCTTAATGTTACAAGAGCTCTGAAATCCGAAGTTCTATCCCATGAGGTATTGGAATGATTTCATCCTTATTGTAGTATTTAATAAATAGAATACTTTCACATTTGCTTAAAAACAAAACTCCCTTTGAAATCTTATTCAAGCATAAGCCAGATTACTCTCATCTTAAAGTCTTTGGATGTCTTGCCTTTGCTTCAATCTTGGCTAATCACAGGACTAAGTTTGAGTCAAAAGCCAGGAAGTGCATATTTCTAGGATACCCTTTTGGAATAAAATGATACAAACTTCTTGACCTTGAATCCAAGGGAGTTTTCATCTTAAGGAATGTGGTGTTTTATGAGGACCAATTCCCTTACAAAGAGAGCAATGCATCTAAAAATGGTACAATAAAATTGCCACAACCTATACCCATTCACATTGAAACGGAATACCATATTCCTTCTTCTCCCACAAACATTACTGATGAAGTTGTGACAAATAGTAATAATGATGAAAATTGTCTCTCACCTCATGAATCAAACAGGTATCCTACAGAGTCATCTCCATTACCAAACTTCCAAGAACCAGAGCAAGAATCATTTGGCAACATCATAAACAATCAGCAAACACGAAGAACCTCAAGAGTCAAAAGAACCCCCACTTATCTTGAGAACTACATTTGTCAACAGGCCTCATTTCATCCATCATAGAAGTTAGACAAGAACAAAGGTCCTCATATTCCATGTAAGTCTTTTCCACTCAATGCTACTTATCAAACCATGGATTATCAAGCAACCACAAAGCTTTTTTAACTTCTATAAACACACACATCGAGCCTAACACATACAAAGAAGCACTAACTTCACCTTACTGGTGTAAGGCGATGAATGCTAAAATTGCTGCCCTTGAGATGAATAACACTTGGATTGTAACAGATCTTCCTCCCAACAAGAAGTCAATTGGGTGCAAATGGGTGTATAAGGTAAAATATAAGGCTGATGGCAGTGTTGAAAGGTACAAAGCCAGTCTGATGGTGAAAGGATACACACAACAAAAGGGATTAGAATACCATTAGACCTTTTCACCTATAGCAAAAATGGTGATTGACAGGGTCTTGCTTGCTATTGCAACTGTAAAATGATGGCATTTACATCAATTCGATGTAAATAATGCATTCTTACACGGGGATTTAGACGAAGAGGTATACATGGAAATACCTCCTGGCCATCCTAATGCAGGACATTTAAAGGTGTGCAGGCTGTTGAAGAGCATATATGGCCTCAAACAAACGTCTTGGCAATTGTACTCCAAGCTTTCAACTTTCATCATTGAGCAAGGATTCACTTAATCAATGGCAGAGTACAGTTTATTTACAAGATCCAATGAGATTTCTTTCACTTCCATTCTTGTCTATGTGGATGACATAATTGTGGTCATTAATGATATGAATGACATTGACTCTCTCAAGGCTTTACTTGATAGAAATTCAAGATCAAAGATTTAGGGACACTGAAATATTTTTTGGGAATAGAGGTAGCTCGGTCTGATAAAGGAATTTATGTTTTCCAATGAAAGTATGCTTTGGACATACTATCAGATTCAAGAACAATAGGAAGTGTGCCAGGAAAGATACCTTTGGAACAGAATGTGAGGATTTCCAAAACTGATGGAGAACCACTTCCTGATCCCAGTATGTATATAAGGCTTATTGGAAGGTTGTTGTACTTAAGAATTACCAGGTCAGACCTCTCATACTCAGTGCAGTTATTAAGCCAATTCATGAGTGCTCCTCACACTTCGCATCTTAATGCTGTTAACAAAGTATTGAGATACATAAAGGGGACACCAGGGCAGGGATTGTTGTTTCCTGCTAATTCAAAATTACAGCTTAATGATTATAGTGATTCAGACTGGGAGCTTGTCCAGATTCGCGAAGGAGTGTCACAGGATATTGCGTCATACTTGGAAAGTCATTGATATGTTGGAAATCAAAGAAGTAAAACACAATATCCAGATCTTCAGCAGAAGCAGAGTATAGGGCGATGGGAAATGCATGTTGTGAACTCACTTGGCTTAGGTACTATTCCGAGATTTGAAAATTAATCATCCACATGCTGCTATTTTATTTTGCGACAACAAATCTGCCCCTCACATAGCAGCCAACCTAATATTCCATAAAAGAACTAAGAACATCGAGTTAGATTGCCACTTAATAAGGGACAAAATTCAGGAAGGAATTGTAATAACTAAGCATCTTAGTAGTGAACATCAAGTTGCTAACATCCTAACAAAGTCATTGAATTCATCTCAGCTTTATCAACAGATGAACAAGATGGGAGTAGTTGATATCCAATCTCTATCTTACGAGAGGTGTTGAAATATGGAATACAAGGTCAGCATAACCAACGGCAAGTTGATGATCAGGAAGTCAACAAAATGTATCAGATGAAACGTGATGGTGAAGGGTAGGAATGTAACTGCAGAGGAAGCATATTGAAGGCCATTTTCTCTTTCTATTTTGTGTCAGTTGTGTCAGATTTTTTGTTAGATTTCTGTTGTATAGAATTTCATTTTTCCTTAGCCAATCCATTTATTAGAGCAGAATTCTAGATCATTCTTATTCACTGTATATATATTGGTGTACAGCTGAGTATATTGAATATACAATTAAAACTTTTTTCAATACAAAATTCATCTGGTTTTATCTTCTCTTTGCAAGAAGAGCATTCCATTTCTTTATTTTCTTCACCTACTTACAAAAAAACCCGAATCTCGATCATGGAGAAGAGGAGAGTAATCAGCTGTTGCACATTGGAATCTTGCACAGATGCGCGTACCTTTTTGTAACAAAAACTACCGTTAAAACCAAGGGACAACTGGACAAGAGTGGTGTAAAATTGGGTCGAATTGGGCGTTTTGGCTGGTCTTTACCCGGCTCGACTATTGAATTGGAAAAGATTAAGAGCAAATTACAAACAACATCCTTAATATTTGACCTTTGTAACAGTCTTGTCTCAAACCTTCACGTCGTAACATCCCAGAAATTAGCTTTTTATTAATTAGCGTGGTTCTTCTTTACCGGCGATTTCTATCCATGTAGGTGGAGTATTTCATCCGATGAAGTATTTTGTTAGCTCATGGTTACTTTTGTGATCACTACCATCCTCAAAATATGCTAATCTGAATCCATAACTAATGTATTCAAAATCTTGTCTATATGTAGGTATAAAATGCAACACTCACAATATTGTCCGGTTGAGACAAAATTATGAGTCCCTACCTTAATATTGTAGATTTGTAACTAATTCGATCCTCGTTGAAGTGGACAAAGGGTCTACTTTTTCATTCGTACACCATTATCTAACCTCATACTAGTCATATCCTCATATATACAATTTTGTTATTTGAATGCTTAAACTTGATTAATATTTTCTTCACTAGTAATCTCTTGTTCAAAATTCTCTTCCGAGAATGTTGTCTTACTATACTTTGACAAGATTTCGTGCACTAGTTCTTCCTCGAGAACTTTCAAATGTCTAACTAATTTTCACATTTTGGTCTTAGGAGTGATCGGAGAGTTGATATTTCTATCTTTTCTCACAAGTCTACAAAGTAGAAGTTTATGTGTTTTTTTTCAATTGGACCTTCACCATTGTACTGAATCTCAATTTCCATCAAGTTTGCATTCTTCCATTTTGCTTGCTCATCTTGGCCTAAATTCCAGCAGATGTGAATTCGTCAAAGCTGCCCCCTGGCCTAGGAGATCCCCTCTAATTTTTGTCCAATAGTTTGAGTATGCTTCATATCAACTTCACCATTAACCAACTGCAACAAATTTCCTCAAACCTAGCAACAATATAATATTTTGTTACTCTACAAAAATTGTAGCACAAATTATCTAGTGCATTTCATGCAGCCCAAAAATTTCCAAAGTTTTTGTGTTTTCCTTAGGATTTTCTTCATCTTCTCATCAATTAGACCAACAAACGAAGGCGAGACAACCAAATCATTGTTTGAATTTGTTGATTCAGTGTCTGTATTTTTTTAAGAGGTGGAAATGTTTTCTGCTCTTTTGACACTGCTAGACTTCCGAAGATAAAAATTTCCTGCCAACATCCCCTATCACATCTGACTTGCTTAAGCCTATAGAAGTGTTTGAAGAACTTTTGATACAATACAAATAATAATCCAACTGTAAAAATATGTGAGTTGTTCAAAAGTTGACTAGCCATGAAACAAGTCACTAATTTTTCATTTGAATGGTTATTTGAACTAAAAGTTAATAATAACCTTGATCTTCTTCTTGGAAACCTCACCTTCCTCCACCTTTACCTCATTCCCACCTACAACCTATTCCCCCACCAGTACCGCCTCCCCACCCCACCCCCAGGCACGGATCTAGAATTGTTGGTGAACTAGGACGGTTGTTGACCGTTGACCGTCAATATTACATTAATGAGATCGTTTATTAATATTTAATTAAATAATATTAAAACAATTTTAATCATATATAAATGTCCTAAAAGGTAAAAATCATACATGTGTCCTCGATTAGAATTATTGGCGGGACTAAATGCACCACTAAAAATACTAGGTTGGGACTTTCATTTCAGTTGAAAAAACTGTTCAATTTCCGATTTCCAGTTCAACATTTATCACAAATCACAAAATTCCCAACTTTTATTTTGATTACAGATTACAGTCACAGCTATCACAAATTTCCCCTATTTTCAAAAATCATAATCATCACAATTCGCATACTAAATCGCCAATCAAATTAAAGCGTCAAAATTAACTAATGCATTTTATTTCTATCACCCGACCCGACCCGACCCAGTTCCTCCCCTAAACCGACCCAACATAAATCGGTTTTGGAAAGTGAAATTATTCACCACAATTGCCCAAACTGGCAAACTGAAAATAAATTTCTTCCATGGAATTTTTGGG
>CAIGRP010073327.1:0-28602 GCA_903798385.1 Fraxinus cuspidata | reverse complement strand
AAGTTATAAGGGTTTTATCTTGGAGATGTGCATTGTCGAAAGTACCTGCATGAAGGTAAGGCCACACGAATTTAGGACAACTTTTTTCACTGCTCTTTAAGCCAACTTTTCTACCTCTCTTCTCAATTTTGTGTTATTTTATTTTAGTTGATATTCTATTACACAAATCGTTTATTTTCTACGGCACTATATACCTAGACATTAGTTCATTTTATCATCTAAATTTCAGGCTTAATTTGCAGCAGCAAATTCTCAAGCAACAGTTGAGAGGAACGTTTATGATGTTGGCCTAGACATGGTTAGATGCAATGCACCTATAATTTGAGAGTATTTCTATCGTGGGTGAGTTGAGAGAAGGTTTAGGGACAATTTGCAATGACTACACATTGTTAAATATGATAAGTCAGATGTCGTAGGTTACAAAAGAAAGCATGTTGAACGTTATAGGAAGGATTTCTAATTTGGTGTAATGGATAGAACTTGTAGTGTATACTTGAGAGTACAAGAAGTTATTTGTTCAGATGAATTTATATACTAAATTGAAATGAACGAATCTCTAGTATTGTGTAGAATCAGTACTTATGTAATTGGAATCTCTTGATTAAGTGATGCGTGTCCATTGATGAATGTTCAAGGATTACATGTAATCTATAGTAAGTGTTAGCGTCAAAAAGTGACATAACACTCTTTTTAATCCAAATTACAAGAAATTATAAAGAAAAAAAGATGAAGTAATGAGGTCGGACTAGTTTTAGTTCCGATCTCCACAGGTGTTATGCATACTACAAGTATATTATGATATCAAAATTCTCTAGATACAAATAGGGAACGATTCCCGTCATATAGTGGAGCAGTACAATTCAAACCCTATCGTCATTTCATGCTACAGTGTCTTACCTTGATTTGTGAGTCACTTGTCAAATTAATCGTTTCAAAATTACGCAAATAGATTTATTGAGTGTAATTAATTTAATTTTTAAAAATATGAACATGAGTCCTAAAAGAGAAAAAAAACAACATAACATATGCTTAGCCCATGTTTGGTGGCCATTTTTTCGAAAAAAAATATAGTTTTATATAGTGATTTTTTGGAGAATGTGTGGTTAAAAAGTACGGAAAAATTTTAGGTTTACAAGTGGAATATTTTATTGTGTGAATGCGTGGTTGAAAATGAGTATGTAGAAAAAAAAGTTTTAAAAGAATGAGAAACAAATAGATGCATAATATTGTGTAAGTTTTGATCACCGATGAATAGACAGCTAGATCATTGGTGGTCCTCTATAGTGTAAGACCTTGAGGATCATATGACTTATGTTATATTTTTAAACTTTTGGCTTAGTATTATTACTTTAGCATGTTAACAATGACTATTAATGATTTCATACGGCAAGATATGTCTAGAAAAATATCAATTTCAAGTTGAAAATTGTAGTAGGAAACAAAGACTAATATTACAACTAATATTTTCTTCCATTTTACATTAATCTACTTTTTCCTCCTACCTAACACAAATTTAGGCCAAAATCTTGCAACTCCCAAAAAATTGTAGTGCATTTTCCATAACTTTTAGGATTTTTTAATGAGTGCAGTCATATGTCAAGTATAATGTATAGAGGGAAAAAGGCTTATGTATCCTTTGTTATTTATCATTCTTAATTAAATAGCCACGTTCCAAGTCAAAATTGAATTTTAAAGTCAATGCATAGATAAAATACTGGTCGTTTCTTAGCTGTGAATCAACAAGCCAGTGCAATTCTTTGATTTCTTGTGCTAAAAGAACCCTACAAAGATTGACAAATGCAACAAATTTCAAAATCAATAAAAAGTCTAGTTACCAACTTTAATTTGGTAGGTAGACTTTTACAGATTGTCATTGTAATTTTTGTTCAAATTTAATTTTTAGTACAATCAAGAAATTAATTCAATCATCATCTTTTAAAGATGGGGCAGAAAATATTGAATTTGGGAGGCATTTCTTGAAGGTTTATATCAATCCTTTCAGAAAGATATTTTTATCAATATCTTTGATAACAAATTCATTATAATATGCATATCGTACAAGCTACATATGCTTAGCGTGCTTGATAAATTGTTATATTACGGATTAGGTGATGTACTGTACCATCGAAAACAAAAACGTTTTACTAGTCTATCAACTTGCTAAAGATGGTAAGTACAATAGTTATATTAAATGATCTGGTCTATCATTTTTATTGTTGCGTCGTATTGTACCTCACTCTACTTCTAGTGAACTAAGGAAAATGTTTAGACACATCCGTACTATGCCCATGCTTGGTATGAATTAAAATTAGATTTTTAGTAGATTTTGATAAAAAATTGATGAAATATGTGATTCAAAAGTTTGGGTCCTATGAAATGCGCGGTTAAAATTAATTATTAACTTTGACTTTTAATTTTTTACCAAATAGAGGTTGTTATAAGGTACTAGTGCTTATTTTTTTGACATTGGCATTTGAAAGCTCAATTGATCATAATGGACAAAAAGATTCCCCCTAGCCTTAAATTTTTGCAATGGTTTTTCTATTTTCCGTGGAAGTGGTAAATGTCTCATAAAAATTGAACAATGATGTGTAAGTGTTATGCCCTAAGTCAAACCAACTTTGAATATAAACACTTTAAATGATATATATATATATATATATATAATTGATACATATTTATGTCAATATCTATTATTTAATTGAATTAATATTCTAATAAATTAAATAATATAATTCGTAGATTCAAGTTTTGGTGATTTGTTAATCACAAGGAGTTGTGATGGTGAGATACAAATTATATATAACTGAATCTTAAATCGTTTGAGGTTGAAGTAATGACGAGATACATACATCGCTATTACGGATAGATCATCACGTGTAGCATTTTTACTTGTGAAGTAAGTAGCTGATCTCACATATTAAAGTGTGGGGACACTTGAATGAACATGTGGGGTTTGTGTTATAGAACAAAATATTGGAGATCCGCTGGGAGATTCTACATTGATAACTATTTGGGTATCAGTATAAAATCTCTAACGTTCAGTAGTGGAATTTGTCCTTTGACTTGATGTTATCATAGTGCCTTATATGAGGATAGTCATACTTTGGTGATATTGGATGTTGCTCTACCAAGGGTCGCTAATACAGCATCGTTCGGGTATGTTAAGAATCATATGAAGGTTGTGAATGATCGATAGATGGTTCGTTACTCTTAGATAGTAAGAGATTATTATCTATATTTCATCTAGTTAAGTTAATACTGAAATCCTTGGTCAAGGTGAACTTATAAGTAGAAAATAAGTTTTCGACTTACATTGACTTGACATTAGGATAAAAGATGTGATCGATAAACGAGATTGACACATATTCATATCTCGAAATTGATCGGATCATATTGACGAAAGGATTATAGTTTCACGGTAAACGAATAAGTTTGATTTTGTCACACTATGTGACATTTTTCGTCATATGTATTGCCCGACACATTGCTAGATGTCAATCTGGGACAACGAATGTGATTTGATGATAAATTAAAAGGGAGGTTTTAATTTATCGAATTTGATTAGATTAAAATAATAATTCACGTCGTTAGATATCGTGATTGAGAACTAATGTGTCACACACAAAAGAGAACTAGAAAAATGAGATTTACCAATTAATTAATTCGCAAGTGTTGGATAATTAATTAATTGGGTTGCTTATTAATGGGTTCGAATTAATTAATTCATGAACCAGATTTAATTAATTTGATTAATTAAATATTCGACCAGGTTAAGTTTAAGAGACGTGCCAAGCCCGCTTGAGCTTATATTAATAGGCTGCTAGGGTTTGAAAATTGTAAGTAATTATTCATTATTCTTACTAATACAAGAAAAGAAAACTCTAGTCGTCATTCTTGTTTCTGTGTGGATCACTATTGGAGGCTGGACAATTGGACAGCTTGGATTGCAAATTGTGATCATTCGAGTTCGAAAATTAGCGAAGGAGTTTACAGAATTCATCAAAGGTATTAATTCTAAACACAGTTTCTATTTAAACACAAAGCAGATTCGTGGTGGAAATTGAAAAATAATTTACTTTCTGCTGTACATGATTAAGTAAATTCCCAACATGATGTTCATTACTGGTTGGCGGCAACAAACCCTAGTTCATTGTCTAATATATTTAACAATAAATTAGGAATTCATTGTCACTTAGATTGGTTTGATCACCTATGATGATAAATAACATTACTCTAAAAATTACATTGCCCCATGACAATGAGATATATGAAACTTGTGCAAAGTTGAGAAAACTTAAATAAGAAACTAATTCGAACGAACGAACGAGTCCATACAAGGTCAAAACTAGGCTAATGATACCTTAAAGATGTAAAGGTATTGTAGACATGAGCTTGACAACGAGCATAAATAAAGCAATGGTGAATTCTTATTTTTCATTTGTAAACAATTTCTCGTAGCCCATAACAAATTATTCTATTGTGGCCACGTGGCATTATGTAATACCATTCATAACAAACTCCAAGTTATCATATATCGTGGACTTTATAAGAATCGTTATAGAATTGATCTTTTTACCATAGTTATGATTGCCAAGAACTTTATATTTAAGAGCATAAAAATCTCTTATATAATGAGTACGATGTAGTCATCATTTCTTTTAGAATACACAACAATTTAATTAAAAAGAAAGTCTCCAACTTTTGTTCATTTTCACATTTATTCCTAACATTTTTATGTCATAGTTTTATTATCAGTCGCTTATTAATAAGCACACCTTGTCCCTCATGGTGGCCAAAGAATTCATTTTAAGGGAGTTAAAAATCTTACTTGCCCCTCATACTTTTAAATAAGCAAGATAAAAAACAAATAAAAAAGTTGGATAAAATATTTTTTCATGCCAACAAAATATTTGGATAGAAATAATCATAAGCAACAAAATCTATTAATTAGTTGAAGGATGAAAATAAGAATGTGATGAAAAAAGACGAAGGACCAAAGTGCTAAATGGGCAAAATTTATTAACATATATTGTAATTAAAAACAACGGTATTGTACATTTAATTACCCAAGTTTAAATCTCATCTATACGTGAATAATTTCACCCTCAAAAAATTCACACCCGTTTTACTAACCAAATAACAAAATAAACCTTGTTTCTTAATGAAATTCACAGATCATTCGAATGTAACACCACAACCATCTCTAAAAGCTAATAATTCACATCCAATTTGTATAAAACAATATACAAAAAGGAGAAGTATGATAAATATGTTTATTAGGAATATGTACTCAAAAAAGTAAGATGGAGGACAAAACCTTCCAATGAACTTTGGTTATTATGGTCCCTTGCAATGTTTCCATAGCATATGGACAAAGAATTACCGAATATGAATGTTCTTCCCTATTGGGAGGGATCCCCGTGATGCACGATCATTTAGCCTTGTTTTTCTTAACACTTAAAAAAAAAAAACCCCAAAGATTGTGACTATATCAAAGACGTGTTAACAAGAGTATAACAAATTTTTTTGGAACTCACATTTAGTGGCGGACGGAGGTGGGGCCAGTGGCCGCCCATTGAAATTTAGGTTTTTTGAAATAAAAATTACATTAAAAAATGCAGTGAGAGGGATTAGACACTAAAATGGTGAATATTTCACCAACTCAAGTATTTATTTATCATCTGTTGTGAAAAGCATAGATGATAGTGAATTAATTCAATACCAAATTGTTGAAAAAAATAAGAGATTATAGCTATAATATTAAATAATTGATTACAAGGACACAAATAAAATAACTTGTAAAGAATGAAGATTTTATTAGAATATGTAGAAAGCATACAAAAATTTTGTATTTACAATGTTTCTAATTTCTTATTAAATCATAATGAAGAGTCAAATATATATAAAAGACGTCTAAACCCTAGTAGTAAAGTTATAGTCAAGAAAACTCGTCAAAACGCGAAAACGAGCCTGGGCAGTACAACACCACCTCTCGTGCGGGTAGCTACCGCCAGACTAGTGGCACCCTGCCACTCGAGCGGTAGGCTAGCTATAGGCGGACATCAGTTTATCTGCTTTTGGCGCTCGAGTGCCCAGCTGCTAGCGAAAATGCGGTGAGAAAAACCTCCAGCCCATAATTTCAACATTTTCAAATCCAACATAAATTTCAATTCCCAATTAGGCTTCCAAATAGAATTTCAACTAAAATTCGTTAAATAAATTTGAATATGATTCCACAGTAACATTCAAAATAAAATTCTTCATAATTTGCACTTTAATTAAAACTTTCATTTATTTTCAATAAAGAACTTGGGTTACACCTAAATTCTAACATCCTCTAACATTTATACCAATCTTGTCTTAATTTCAATCAATACTTCACAAATCTAGGTATTTTTCTCATTACTATATATGAATGCGAAAATTTTATATATGTATAGCTTTGTTTAAGTGTTTACTTGATGTCCTTTCGAAATTACAAAAAAAAAAAAATCTCATTTCTGATATATGGAATTTGATGCACATGTTAATTTAGAAAAATAAGCTAATATTAGATTAGATTCTGAATTGTGGTATGAAATGGGTGCACGAAAGTTTATTATTAAATGTTTTGTGGGTTCATTTGAGTTTGGTTTCGAAAAATATGAAAGGGAGTGGATCTTTGTCGAAACGATTCATTTCTTACTTTTAATTCCATTAGAAAAAATTAATTTATTTTATATTTTAGGATTCACTGAATGAGATTTGCCATCCAGACTGTTAAGGGGGGTGATCTAGGGCAGCCACTAATTAAATGGCTCTAATTATCCTACAATGTCGTGTATTTTGAGGTTTTCTTTTTTCACGAATCTTGGTGTGGTTTGCACATTAAAGTTGCATACTTAACAATATTGTAGTTCACGAATCTTAACACTTTCTTCTTGTGTCGAATCTTTTGGAAGGTTTGAACTCAATATCGAAGAAGAAGCTCGATGATAGTTACATTATCATAGGCCAAAGACCTACTTGCAAATCTCTGAACAATTTGTTGCCATGTCAACAATTTGTTATGAGTTGAACAGTAATGATATCTTTAGTTGGATAGCATGTCTTCAGGATATTATAATTTACTGAGGATTGCTTGGTACAGTATAGGATATGAAGATAAAATTAGGGGATAGGAATAAAGTTTGGTTTTAATATAATCATCTAATAAGGCATTTTGTGCAATAATACTGTATGAGACAAATGTTTAAAAATTTAAAGAAAATAATTATATTTTTTATTTATAAAAATAATTTTTTTACTTATAGCTACATTTACTTATAAGTGATTATTTTACTTATAAATATTTTTTACATATAAGGATTTTTACTTACTTGGCAAGTAAATTATTTATATATAAGTGAAGTTTAGTTAATAAATATTTGTACTTACAAGTGATTTTTTCATTTAATAAGTATATTTACTTATAAGCAATTTCTTTATTTATAAATAAAAATTTTACTTTAGTAAATTTACATATATATAAGCTTATTTACTTCCAAGTAAATTTATGTATTCTGATTCAACTAATTTTTTTCCTTATTATTATTGATAGGATGGTGAAATAAAAATTTGATCTACACTCAAAGCATAAAGCATTTTAATTTTACAGGAGGATAAAGGATGAATAATTTAATGAATAGTGCTACTTATCACAAATGGTGATTATTATCAATCTATGTAGCAGTTGGTGTTGTACAAAATGATAAGGTAAGTTAAATGTATCAATATGAGACTTATTTTATTGGGATCGTGTATAAAATTGTATAACACGAGTAATATTATTTATTCCCATTGGAGATGATTTCATGTGATGTGGTATTAAATGAAAATACTAATAAAGTATGTCTCATATTTATATATTTAACCGACCTTATAATTTCAAGTTATATGTTACTTGTCACGTCACATTGGGTCCTACTTAATGCGGATGAATAATATTCATATTGCGCCACTAGTGTTAAACTATATTTCAAATCCAAAATTGCGTGATCTAACTGTTAAAATCGATTTGTGCCAAAAGTTGTGGCAATTCAAAATTCTGTTCAAATATTTTTGAGTTTCTTTAAGAAGATAGTGTTCAATTTGCTGAACTTCTAAAAGTTCGTTGTTATTCGATTCAAAGAATAGTACAATAAGAATTCTATTTCGATCGACAAAGTAGTTATGTTACTATAAAACACTTGGAATGAGTCTTATAAGTTATATCTTGAAAGCAAACGTTCAATTATTCTGTTAAAACCTGTGCAGAAGCGAAATATATCTTGAAGAAATTGGCAAGCCACATACCTTACTTCTTTATCTTCTACTTCAATTTCTACTTTCTTTTTTTCTAACATGTTTATCCTTGAAAAATACAAGCAGTGTAAATTATTGCACCCAATATTAATGAGAGTTGTAGTCATTATTTCTTTTATACACACACACACACACACACACACTAGTTAAACTTTTTTGACCTGTCTTCGCCACATCCACCCTCATTCCCATATATAAACATCCAACCCCTCCATTTCTCATTCACTCAAATCACATCGGGATGCATTAGTATTTTATTACAGCAAATTAGACCAGCCCATAGAAGGAGCAAGACAAAGAAAAAATGGAGATCACTGCATTCGTTCTTTCCATATTTCTATTTCTTGTTACTGTATTTTCCTATGTTAATATTTTTAGAAAGAAGAGGAGAAATCCTGAGAGAAAATTTAGACTCCCTCCTGGTTCAATGGGGTGGCCTTATATTGGAGAAACACTTCGACTTTATACTCAAGATCCAAATGTGTTTTTCTCTGATAGACAAACAAGGTTTTAAACTCTTTATCCTCTCTTTATGGCCTTGTCACATACCATCATCTGTTATATTGTTTTTCATCACTGGAGGATTTTTTTCAAATTTTTCCTTGTTCAGGTATGGAGAAATCTTCAAGACTCGTGTACTTGGTTGCCCTTGTGTCATGTTGGCGAGCCCGGATGCAGCTCGGTTTGTGCTTGTCACTCAAGCACACTTGTTCAAGCCTACTTATCCCAAGAGCAAGGAAAATCTTATTGGCCCAAATGCACTGTTTTTTCACCAGGATGAGTATCATATGCGCCTCAGGAAACTCGTTCAACGCTCCTTGTATCCTGAAGCTATTCGAAACCTGGTGCCATTCATTGAAGCATCAGCAGTTTCTGCATTGAATTCATGGGCTGATGGTCGTGTTGTTAACACATTCCATGAGATGAAAAAGGTTTTTTTTCTTACAATGAAGAGAGTTGAACTGATCTTAGATTGAATTTTCAGTATTTTTTTCCTTGTTTGTTTTAACTGGTATTCATATCTAGTTTCTGTCGCTCGTTGTATTCCTGTAGCTCTCTTTTGAAGTAGGTGTACTTGCCATTTTTGGTTATTTAGAGCCCCATTACAAAGAAGAGTTGAACAAAAACTATGACATAGTAGACAGAGGTTATAATTCTTTCCCTTCAAATTTACCTGGAACTCCATACCAGAGGGCAATGAAGGTAAAGTTTTACTATTTATAATTATAATTTGCATCAATCATTTACATAATCGCGACTTTTTCGACTCATTGTGCTTCAATATTGAAGGCGAGGAAAAGGCTGAGCGAAACTCTAAGTAAGATCGCTAGAGAAAGAAAGGAAAAGAAACTAATCGAGGATCAGGACCTGTTAAGTTGTCTCCTGAATTCGAAAGATGAGAACGGTGCGATTCTAAATGAGGATCAAATTGCTGATAACATCATAGGAGTACTCTTCGCAGCCCAGGATACCACAGCAAGTGCTATGACATGGATTCTCAAGTACCTCTACGACAACCCCAAACTTCTCGAGGCTGTTAAGGTAAGATCTACAAGTGGACTCACTGTATTGCGACACGTCTTTGATCTTAATTATTTAATTTCCATTAGGCGCGCATAATGATTGCTGTTTTTTGTGCTTGGAATAATGTATGCAGGCTGAACAGAAGGCGATATACCAATCAAATGGCAATGGAAAGAATCATTTGACATGGAATCAGACAAGAAATATGCCAATTACTTACAAGGTATAATTGACTGTTTAATTGATAATAAATTATTAACTTGACTATATAGGTACATGCAAGTGAATCCAAAAGTGCTCGTCTTTTTTTCTATATTTTTCTCAAAGGGAAGAATTTGTACATTTTGTTGTTGAATATGCTTCACATTGCACGGTGACTTGAAATTAAACCTCCTTAACAATTAATCTGATTATTCAGGTGATTTTAGAGAGCTTAAGAATTTCCAGCATTATATCTTTCACATTTAGAGAGGCAGTGAATGATGTACAGTATAAAGGTAGGCTCCCCCTTAAATGAACACTGAAAATGCAAATATATGTGTGTGCACGCGCGTGTCTACGATCTTGGAATCGAAAAATTATATATAAAGTTTGGTTTCAGGTTATCTTATTCCAAAAGGTTGGAAGGTTATGCCATTGATCAGGAATATTCATCACAATCCAGAATTCTTTGCTGATCCCCAAAAATTTGATTCTTCAAGATTTGAGGTACCAGTTTATTGTACCACACATATTGTTTAGATCTATAATTTGCAGATTAAGGCTATTTTCATTTATGTTCAATGTAGGCTGCTCCAAAACCCAATACATATGTGCCATTTGGCAGTGGAGTACATGCCTGCCCTGGTAACGAATTTGCCAAAGTAGAAATGCTCATTATGGTGCACCACTTAGCTTCTCAATTCAGGTATTCTTCTTAAACTAAAACGCGTGACTTCATAATTAGAACATTTTTGCTACACTTAGATTATGTTTGACTACTTTGTTTTACACTCCATGATGTAGCACACAATTTTGCCATTAATTTTAATAACACTTAAAACAATAAATGGCCTCGATTTTTGGTCATCCATGATGTACAAAAGTGATGTACAAGTAGCTTAATTCTAATTAGAATGGTGTATTCTGTGTTTCACTGTAATGTCTTCTTAAACTAGTTTCAAGCGCTGCTTTGCAAAATATCTGAGAGGAGCATTTTTCTGTGTTTGATAATTGTGGTTTTCAGGTATGAAGTGGTGAGATCTGAAAATGGAACCCACTATGGGCCATTCCCAGTCCCTTTACATGGACTCCCAGCCAGTTTTTGGAAAGAAGAATGGACCAATTAGGTCATGCGGCATGGCCTCGCCTGATAGTATAGCATGTCATTTTTCATTTTCTGTTCTTTGTTTTTCAACCCCATTCCTTTAAACTCTTGTGGGATGAATGATACCCCTTTATATTTTCCATTCACAGCAGGTTTCTCTTTATATTAAACTAAGGCCATGTCTCCATCATCTACAGCTAGCAATTTGTACCCTTTCACATTGAAGGAATAGATGTGAAAATGTCAATGTTAGAAAAGGTTGATTTTGAATCATGAGCTGAATTTTTCCTTTTTCTTGACTTCGGAAAAAGCAATTGTTGTAACCTCACTTTCTGCTAGTCCTCCATTTTTGGTTGGGTGATGGCTACATTGTGCCATAAGTTTATGCAAGGTGTCGAGCATTCATTGCCTATCCCATAACGGAAGGTGAGTCTCTATTTGGTCGAGTGAAAGAGGGAGAACACCCTACTTTCTTGTCTGCAATTTAGGCCCCCGAGTGTTTCATGCATTCTTGAAAATTCTTACTGCACCTACATGTATCAAATTTCTCTAGCACAAAGAATGTGTATCACACTTTGAGTTATGACTTCCTCACTGAAGGTATAGGTTGACGCAAGAAGTGCATGGTTGGATATTCATTAAGAACAGAGAATGGGTTGAAAGGTACTAAACGATAATGTTAAGTTGAAGTTAACATTACAATTTCCAAGAAGACATCTTCATTTCCAAGACTAAGATAATAGACGCCTTTGTAAAGAATCGTACAAGGAAGAATTTCACATTCAAAAATGAAAACAGTAGAGTATTGTTCTCTACATTTTCAAATAGAGAAGAAATTTGTGGATGTCGTATATTGAGTTAATGGATCATAGTTAGAGAACTTTTAACACATCAATAAAAAGACATGTTTTTCATATTCATAATAAAGATCGATTAAAATTTGGTCAACTCTTTGTGTGTGTATAATTAGTTAAAAAATAACTATATACTATATATCAATCAGAAAAATGAATTTTTTTGATTGACTGGTTAAGTAAATTCATACCTTCTAGAGCTAAGGGTCCGTTTGATTGGAATGGTGGAAAATAGGTGGAAAGAAAATGAGTTCTAGGGAAAGTAATTGCCAAGAACTTGTTTTCTAGGGAATTGTTAATTAGTGTGTTTGATGGGTATAATTTTCCACCTGGAAAATTTTTGAAATTTTGGATACTTATGTTCACGTTTGGCTTTATTTCACATGAAAATTGTTCATTAAAGTGAATTTTTTTTTTACAACTAGTTATTATGGAAATTGTCAATTAAAGTGAATTTTTTTTTAACAATTAGCTATGAAATTTAGTTCAATTGCCAAAAAAAAAAAAATAATAATAATAAAAAATAAAAAAAAATCGGCAAAAGAAAATAAAAATAAATAAGAGTCAATGACCAAAACAGTAAATTAAATTTCTTTTTATTATGTACCATACCAATACAAAGGAGGAGTGTTCCATTACATAGCAATATAATTTCCTTCCACAGAAGTTTTATTAACAATATATTAAGGATGCCACATGTGACAACTAATCACGAACACAAATTTCAATAATAGCACTGTGATTGTAAGAAGGCAAAATTTAGGACATAACCAGATTGAATTAAGCTTCCTGAGAAGTCAGGGTTGAATATTTGAGAATGGCTTCAAGTATTCGTTTTTTATCTCTGGTAGGAAAAGCTTCCAATAGGACTCCATTTTTGTAAAAATGAAAAAGGGGAACAGTCTGCATCAAATCAGTTTATTTCAGTTAGAGAAAAGAGGATGCAGTGAAGAAATCAAATAGGGCATATTGGCTATGCATAGATGTGCAGTAGGTGTGAAAACATTGTGGTAGTCATTAGAAAGATTTTCGAATGAAGTTTAACAAACAAGTAATTTTTTTCACTTCCCTTGGTTTATCAATCCTCAGCTGATAGCTATTATCCCAACCCAGTTCTAAGAACAATGCTTGTGTGTGCATGAACTGAGATTTTCCAAAACCTAAAATCCAAGTAAAAGGCACTAAGAGATGTTACCCTAATTCGCAGCCGATCAGCAACATCAGTTTGTTCGTCATATTCATCAAGTACCTGCAGAAATAGAAAACAAGGAAAGTTCATAAATTTTCTTCTTTATAACACATCTTGTTCCTGGCTACCTAAGAAGCTCGGATACGTATTCCAATACGATATGATACGGGTACACAGATACGACTTTTTAAAAAAAAATTAGGATACGTGGATACGAGTTATAAAATTTAACATTATTTCGTTAATATAAAAACAATTAAAACAGATGCATAATAATAAAAACAAAATACTAAAGCTTTTTATTTTAATCCTAAATTGTCCAAACTTCATTTTCTTCAATGTCACCAGCTCCTTCATTATCATTAAAAATAATACTCTCTAACTCTGGCTCATCTAATGATGGATTAGCAACCTCAAGTGATCCAACACCTTCAAGATTATCAAATGAATCTCCGACAATGTCCCACATTTTGGATTCTCCATTTGAATAGAGATTTAATTTTCTTGATAAAATATGCAAATTACTATGAATAAAAATTAATTCTTTAGCTCAGTTGTGGAGTTATTTTATTCGATCTCATAGAGTGCACAAAAGAGTAAGTACTTCATTTTTTTTAGCACAAGATGAAGAAAAAGGTTGTACAAGAAGTTTCAAAGTATCCGTGCTTCTTAGCTGGCTACTATTAGCGATGAAGATAGAGCCACTATAATATTAGCCAAAAATAGACCAACACATTAACTATTCCCAAATTTTACGCGAGGCAATACGTCCTCAAATTCAAATGAAAAGACACTTACATTGTGCTTTAAGAATATAACTGGGGCTTCTTGATCACCAGATCCTTTGCATAATTTTGCAAAGCCCTGCTCTATGTACTTGCAGCTTCCACAGGAAGTTCGATAGAAGTCCACAACAACTAAAGAATTGGACTCTTTGGCTCTTTCCAGAATTATGAGAAATTCCTCATCAGTCTTAAACTCTCTTACGCATTCAACTGGACAGAGCTCGTCATCATCATCAGATAATTCTTCGACATTTTCATCAGGCATACTTTCGATTCCAAATAATCTTGGCACAAAACCTTTGTTTATTACGACTGTAAATCTATTTCCAGTTTTCCATTGAATTCTTGCTTTCAAGTGACGCGAGTTAATGATACTTCTATCCTGAAACAAATTTCGCAATACAACTGGAAGTCCAGAATCCAGTTGCCCATAGATATTTCTCACAAAACTGAAAGAAGACTTCTGGTGAAGAATCTTCACGTGCGCCATATTTGTGTGTTGCGGAATTCTCAGGGAAATATTTAAAATGCGCTAAATAGCTATTTCTCATGGTACAGCAACAACTCTTCAAGAATTTATCATGTCATATCTGATGAATAAATCTACTGATTTTAACTATCATGAAAATCGCTAGCAATCTTTGTACACAAAAATGCCACCTATTTCAATGACATGATTTGGTAAATTAAAAAGGAAATAAGACCAGAAGCAGCAAAAGATCAATTAATAGTATTCACTGTATAGAATATGACTTCTGATAACTGCCTAATAATAATATGAACAATTTTACCCTGCAGAAAGTACAAGCACTTCCGTAAATTCTCAGAGATTTGCCTAATTCATCTAATAGTTCGTAGGAATGACAAAAGGGAGTACATATAACACCTATTTCTCACTCTTAACTCAACATACTGAAGGGAAAAATAGCACAACTCATAAGAAGAGGGAGAATGCAAACATAGACACTCCCCACTACCCAAATTTTATATCTTTGTTAGGAATGACCAGCAGAGATTGAAGTACTGGTGGAAGATCAATTTGAGCTGTTCAAGATTTGGTAAGAACCATACCTACCTGATTTCGATCAATATGAATGTCAAAAGTAAATTACTCTCTGTTAATAGAAGTCAATTAAGTTCCAACCTTAGGTTTAAATTCTAAGCCAGAAAGTGTCTCTCTAGTTGAATATTTCCATAAAATTCTGTAAAGGCTCACTCGTGAAATCAATTGGCAACAATATAACATCATACAAAAAGTTCATCCCAGATTGCACGAAAAAGAAAGAAAAAGCCAAGAATTACACAGAACAGCAATTTACTGGCAAATCCAACACGACAGAGAATGCAATAAAGAAACAGAAATGCTGTCCTAATATAAAAGAGATTTAGAAGGAAACATAAGCAAGTTTAAATTTAATGATGGGATTTAACATTTGTATAGTTTAAGGAGAGATTTAGTTACTTGGGATCTCTGGAATCGCGCGCGATTGCGGAAAAGTAAGCAGTGGATGAGGAAATGGACATGAAAGGCCATTATTCTTCCGAGTCGCTGTGTTTTTAGCTTTTGGATTTTCAAACTTTAATCATATTGCAACTAGGTTCCCCATCCCACTCTAAATTTCAGATTTTCCCCAACTTTATTGTCTACTTTTACACTTTACTACCATTGGTAAACTTAATTGAATTTTAATCACTTACTTAAAATATTTTGATTTACTATACTTTATAACTCCTTCATATATTAAGAATGTGCACTTATTATGTTTGCTCAACAGGGGTGGTTTCCTCTCGGATCCGTCCTGAGATTTTAGGGGCTTTATGCAACGAGAAAATTACACATACACCTGGTTTTAAAATACCATTTTCACAAATCTGGTATCTAGTTTCATAATACAAAAATCAGGTTTTAATTAAAGATTTTTTTAAAAAAATTATTTTTATTTTTATATCTACATACACTATCCAAACATAAACTAAGACATACCCTTTCTACTCTCTCACCGCCTCTTCGTCTGTACACATGCTCTCTTCTCGACTCTACTCCTTCTCCGCCGGTAGCCCAGTCTCCATGAGACAGTGCAGCCTCGTCCGACAGCTTTGTGCAAATCCAGTGGTCTTAGTGTACATCTGTTCTTCTTCTTCTTCTTCTTCTTCTTCATCCTTTTTTTTTATTTTTGAATGATGCGGTGGAGGTGTGTCGTGTGGTGTTGGTGGAGGTGTGAGCGTCACCGCTTCGACGCGAAGTGTGAACGGGTGTGTGTGAGTGCAGTGATGTGTGAACGGGTGTGTCTGCGTGGGGTGTTGTGGGTGGATGAACAGCTAACGGGTGTGCGGTCGCGATGCTGTGGGTGAATGAGCTGCTAACGGGTGTGTGGGCGTGCGTGCGGCGGCGATTGCGGTTGGGTGTGTGCGGTGTTGTGACAATGGCTGTGGGTGGGATGAGATGGACTTGTGTGTTTGTGACCAATTATTTGGTTGATTGTGACTAATAATTGGTTAATTTTTTACAAATTAATAATGTGTGACTTAAAAATTGTGATTGTGACTTATATTTTATTAAGTTATAATCGAATTGTGACCAATAAAAGTAATATGAGACCTATAATTTGATATTTTGTGATCATAAAATAAGTTGTGATTTGTGACCGATGAACAAATTGTGACTTTTAAATTTTTAATTTGTGACCGATAAACGATCTGTGACCTATAAAATTTTTTAACTATGACTTAAAATTTTTGAATTGTGACCAAATTGCATAAATATGTGACTTTTATATATTTATTAATAAAATATATAATTAATTAATTATAATATAAATAATTTTTAATGAAAACCTGATTTTTGAAATTTAAAACATCATTCCTTAATTTTGAAATGGTAATACTTAAATACATTATTTATATATTGTTCCCTTATGCAACTTTAAATATGGAGCCTATATATATATAGTTATAAATAAATAAAAATATTCAAAATTATAAAAATAATAATTTAAAACTTTCAAATGTCTAAATTAAATTTACCCTTCAAGATTTTTGATAGAAAATTAATAATTTTACTATTACAATCAATCTGCTTTAGAATTTTTTCAATGAACACCATGACCAATCAATTCAACAGTTCTCATGACAATGTTAACCACATGTAGGATTTTATCAACTTCACTTTTAAGAATCTATTTTCATAGATGTAATTGTAATTGTTATAGTTAATAATATTCTACAAACAATTTATACAATTGGATAACAATAATCCTCAATTTTAATAGAGTCTAGTGCTTTAATCGTCTTTTTGGTCTAAAGGAAAAAAAAAAAAATGAAGTGCAAAACCATCCTTATAGAGCAAAAGGTTCTGGACGGTTCTAACTTCTAACTTAATAATGAAGCACAAAAATTCTCTGCACAAATTTTGATGAAATAAAAAATGCTTGTTGAAGGAATTTACTGATAGATCAGCGTGAAAATAAGAACGTGATTATTATTCCGACTTGTGGAGCAATCTGGATTCAATTGTAAGAATGATAAAAGATCAAGATTGTGTACTTTGTTCCACTCGTTAACAAACTAAAAGGTCTAACACGAGGGAAGTTTTACTTGCTTTTGATTTTTTTTTTACTTCTGCTCTTATAATTAGGTTATTTAGTTATGCTCAAGAAATCATCATAATACCGAAAAATTTGAGATGATTGTATCCTTCTTCTATAGTGAATTATTTATATGTTACATTGAGGCCAGTATGTATTTTCCATAGGGTTTACAACGGTATTTTTTTTTTTCCTACTTTCTCTATCCAACTTAATCGTTTTTGTATAACTTTCTCTGGAAGTTTAAAAAAGTAAGCGTCTACTCTCAAAGTTGTTATTTTCTATTAATTCCTTTTCAACCCGATAAAAATTGTATCATGATCCAGAGTCCTTTATTCAAGAAAACTAACCAAAAAATGTCTCTAATTCCTAGCTTCTTTGACAATCGACGAAGCAATAATTTCGATCCATTCGCTCTGGACATTTGGGACCCCTTTGAGAGCTTCCCTTTCTCAACCACAGTAGCCAATGTTGTAGCACATTCTATTTCTATCAGCATAAAGAAAATTAAAATTATATCAGCCATAATGCTAATTGTATATTTTTTATGTAAAAGTCGCAATCAAATTTTTATCATTAATCCTGGAAAGTTTAAAACGACGTGTCCTCTACGTCTGACTCTCTTAAGACCAGTACTCGTTAGTTAAAGTTAAATCCATAGTTTTCTTCTTGACCTCGTATAATTTTTCAATGCCAATTACACTGTAATTATATGAATTTATGCCTTAATCCACCGTCACCAAATGTCCTTCTCTCAATGTGAATGAAGATTCAGCTGTCACTTGTCATGTAGTAGGGAAATTCCAAAATTTATTCGAATTCCAGTGTGAGTATTTGTACAAAAGAGTCAAGAAACCCGGCTGTGAAATCCCATATATACGTTTTGTATTTCCTGGACATTGCCAAAGAAGGATCAATGATGACTCTTGTTTTATCCTTTCTTTATTATCTCTTTCTTATTTTCTCACTTCTTCCGGCTTTCGTTACGCCAACCTTGTTATTTCAGGTAATCAGCAACTCCCACTTTTAAATAAGTTCGATCTGTGTTGGAAAAAGCATGTCTATAGTGAGTGTTTCGTGTGTTTTAGGGATTCAATTGGGAGTCAAGTAATAAACAGGGAGGATGGTACAACTCACTCATCAATCTTGTACCAGAACTGGCTAATGCTGGGGTCTCCCATGTTTGGCTACCCCCAGTCTCCCACTCAGTTGCACCCCAAGGTGAGTTACTGTTATCTTGCTGGTCTTTTTCTGAGAAAACTTTGTAACTTAGTACGCACTGCTGGACAGGACGCAACATCCCTTGCTATCGTATCCTAATTGGACTCGTCTGCATATAAAAAAAGACTTGGTTGTTGAATTTTTGGCTTTAGAATCGAAGACTAATCCTTGCGGCTTCACTTCTCAATAGCTTCAATACATAGCAAATGTCAGTTTGTAGCTTTTTTCTATTCATCGACATATTTTACACTTTTGCTCTCAGTCGCAGGGTTGCTGTTGTGAGGCTCAGTCTTAATCTTAATTTCTCCATAAAATTGCGAAATATCAGAGAATTTTAAACATTTTGATATGGTGGAATGCTAATAATATAAGATATTCCTCCTTGTTTTCCAGGCTATATGCCAGGAAGATTGTATGATCTTGATGCATCCAAATATGGAAATGAACAGCAACTGAAGTCATTAATTAAGGCTTTCCACGACAAGGGTATCAAATGCGTTGCTGATATAGTAATAAACCACAGATGTGCTGATAAACAAGACGGGAGAGGTATATATTGCATTTTTGAGGGAGGGACTTCTGATGATCGCCTCGACTGGGGGCCATCATTCATCTGCAAAGATGACACTCAGTTTTCAGATGGCACCGGGAATCCTGATACCGGAGATGGCTTTCAACCTGCTCCAGACATAGACCATCTTAATCCAAGAGTACAAAAGGAGTTATCAGACTGGATGAACTGGCTCAAGACTGAAGTTGGATTTGATGGTTGGCGATTTGACTTTGTCAAGGGATATTCCGCAAGTATCACCAAAATCTATATGGAAAACACTTCACCGGATTTTGCAGTTGGGGAACTCTGGAATTCACTTTCCTATGGGCAGGATGGGAAGCCGGATTACAATCAGGACAGGCATCGGAACGAACTCATGCAGTGGGTTCAGAATGCGGGAGGCAGTGTTACAGCTTTCGATTTCACAACAAAGGGAATTCTTCAAGCTGCAGTGCAGGGAGAACTGTGGAGATTGAAGGACTCTAATAAAAAACCTCCTGGAATGATAGGGATTTTGCCTCGCAATGCTGTTACTTTTATTGACAATCATGATACTGGATCTACACAGAAAAATTGGCCATTCCCAGCGGAAAAAGTCAGTCTAGGATATGCTTACATTCTCACTCATCCAGGGATTCCATCAGTGGTAAATTCCCAATCTACAACTTCTCCAGGCTTAACTTTTGTTTGAGTTCTCTACATATTTAAACATCGACTCTGCTCATCAAGATGATTTCTACATGTAAATCGACTTGAATGCTCAAATTCTTGGTTAAAACAGACTTGTTTACAACCTTACCATTAACTGAAGCTTGCTCATTTTGTTGTGCAGTTTTATGATCATTTCTTTGATTGGGGAAAGAAGGAAGAAATCTCTAAACTGTCATTGATTAGGTCAAGGAATGGCATCTCACCAAGTAGCAAAGTGCAGATTATGGCTTCTGATTCAGATCTTTATGTAGCAATGATTGATGATAAAATCATTGTCAAAATAGGCCCAAAGATGGATCTTGGAAATTTAATTCCACCAAACTTCAAGGTTGCAACCTCTGGAATAGACTATGCCGTTTGGGAGAAAAATATGTAAATCAAATATATTTAACAATAAAAAGCTAAATTTCGTAAAACTAAGATGTTGCCTGAATAAGAGGAGGGAGTATGAACCAAATGATCATTTAATGTCTGATATTTTTACTGATACAATTATTTACTTAATGGGACGAGAACGGACTAATAGACTCATGATGTGTACCTTGTATGAAATCTCAGTTCATGTAATTTCGAGGTAGACTATTTTACAGGATAAAATTGGGTCATCTAAAAAGGAAACCATTGGAACGACTAGACTGAACATTATTCTAGAGAGCTCTCTGAAAAGAAGCGGAGCCAAATGGAGGGGGGCGATCACCCTCCACTCTGGTTCCATGTTTTATGCAAAAATTAAGCGTCCATTGGTTAACTGAATAGGAAATGCCCTAATACAGTCCAAGTTAGCTGATATGAAGATAGTAACTCATAAGCAGAATGTATGGATTGGAACTCCGAAAATTTTTCTTCTCTGTAGGAAAAAATATTTCTAATTCTGCTCTTCCCCTGCTGTTTTCCTGATTTATTCCAACTTCTGTAGCTGCTTTGCTCTGTTTTCCATACACAACCAACTTAACATTATTGATGCAAAATTCTGTCACATTACTACTGATAACTCTGTGTGCTTACCCTTTACCAACCTCCCTTTCCTTTTTACTTGTATCATTAACTTCAAAAACTTTCTAGAGCATATTTTAACGGTATTAACTATTAGTTCTAGAAATGCCAAAATCTTGGGTCATTGAGAATAGTCAGTTGGAGTGGCACCTGGTTGCTTCTATAGACTGGACAAATTTGAGGTGTAACATGGAATTTTCAACGGGTGAAGACTGAATCACAAAAATGTCATCTGTAAGATGATTTTATCATTAATAGTTACTTTATGCACGAGAGTTTTGCAGTCAGCAACTCATCTGAAGTGATCAACTCCAACAAAAGTTCGATCTAACAGTGCATCTAGCAGGCGGTTGCTCATGTAAACAAAGCCCTTTGGTTCAGTTGTGCACCATATTAGGTTTATTGCCTATAATCGTCAGAATATAGTGTCTCTTGCTTGACTCAGTACAGTGAGGATTGAATTCTTTCAATCTGCTGGTTGAATTGACAAATCTTCAAGACTAATTTTGGAGTTATTAGGTTAAACCAGCAATCTTACTGTCATTGTAATAACAAGAGAAGCTCATGGTCTCAATATTGCTCTTGCATGTCTTCTTGTATGAAATAAATAAAAATAAGAAAATGAGGATAAGCGGAAGTAGCCATAGCAAGGAGCTCGGATAGAATAATAGACTGATTGTCCCATTTGTGCTTACTGTGGGAAGACAATGTTGCTTTCGAGATTTCTGGATCCATGCATATTTGATACACAAGTACTGGATAGAATTGGAAGCAAGACTTTAGTTTATTTTCTTCCTTGACACTGTCGAGTATTTTCTAACCCTTTTTCACCAAACATGAAATAAGTGGATTACAAACATATTTCTCGTCTAAGAGGCAAACATTTTATAAAATTAATAATCAACTATGATGAAGTGGAAACCAAGCCAAGGGCTCAAAATAAAGGATAAGTGGGCCCATCCTATCATGTTTGTCATGCAGTTAATCGCAAAAAGTGTTGTGGTCCGAATTTTACAACGTACCCTACACCTACCTAAGTAATTTGCAGGATATTGATTAAAAAAAAGCAAGATGGACGTTGCAGTGGGGAGAGGCTTCCAAATTCTGGCGCATGCTGGTTCATCCCCCTTCCCTGGAAGGAGCAGCCATAAAACTGCATTTGGTGCAACAAAGAACTGGCTTGCCGAAATAGGATCTTCCTCGCACCACCCTCGAGTGGTAGTTCGAGCCCAGAACCGCCCGACATGGCTTCCTGGCCTAGACCCTCCACCTTATCTCGATGGAACGTGAGCCTCACCCTGCCCCTTCTTTTAAATATTACTGTATAAGGTTAAAGGGACATGATGTCTACACTTGCTCCATTAAAATGATCAATGTTTTTGTAGACTTGTTGGGGATTTTGGGTTTGATCCCCTTGGACTTGGTGAAGATCCCGAAAGTTTAAAATGGTATGTCCAAGCGGAACTTGTTCATGCACGCTTTGCCATGGCCGGAGTTGCTGGGATTCTTGTTACTGATGTAAGTGACTAAAACCATAATAATTCAATGCTAGTGTTTCAATTCCCCTGTATTAACTTGTGCATCATATTGAAATACCATTTAATTTCAATCCACAGCTACTACGCGTTACAGGAATAAGCAATCTGCCAGTGTGGTATGAAGCCGGTGCAACCAAGTTTGATTTTGCTAGCACCAGAACTTTAGTCATTATTCAGCTTCTATTAATGGGGTACAATCCTAATTCTCTTAGAATACGGTGTGATGGCATTTTAAAATCCTAGTCCAGAGATACAACTTCTTATATATATTAGTCTATGCTTCTATATCTATGCAGATTTGTTGAAACCAAAAGATACATGGATTTCAGAAATCCTGGATCTCAAGCTAAAGAGGGGTCTTTCTTCGGGTTTGAAGCAGCACTAGAAGGGCTCGAACCTGGGTAATCTTCATTTGCACTATTAATTAGGGTCCGTTTGATTGGAAGAATAGAATTTGGGTGGAAAGAAAATAAATTCTAGGAAATTGAATTGCCTAGAACTTATTTTACTAGGAATTTTCAATTAATTGTGTTTGAATAGTATAATTTTTCACCTGCAAAATATTGAAATTTTGGATCTTTTGGTATTCGTTTCGCTTTGTTTTCCATGAAAATTGTCCATTAAAAGTATATAATTTGTTATAATTGGGGATAGAATTTGTTTCAATTGCCACAAAAAAAAAAAAAACTGCGTAGAAAAGCTTTTCCCACCAAACCAATGGGAAAAACTTTTCCTCAAAAACCAAGAAAATGAGGAAAACCAATTCCATGGAAAATTTAGTAATCAAACATGTGAAAAGGTGTAAATGGATTTTAATTTCTATCTTTCATGGAAAATAAAGAGCAATAAAACATGTCATTAGTGTCTTTATTAAGCATTTGACGTGTATGTTGTTGATTAGATTGCTGTAAAAAAACAATAATTTTACTAAAAATGGTTCAAAAATTAAATTCTAAAGTTTTCTTATGTATTCAACAGGTACCCTGGAGGTCCTTTGCTAAATCCTCTTGGTCTTGCTAAAGATATAAAGAATGCTCAAGAATGGAAGCTGAAAGAGATTAAAAATGGTCTATTTGGCTTCTTGTGACTTTCTTTCTTCGCCTCTCTTTTCTCTTCTATATTTAACACTTACCTATTTGTTCCATTTTTCCCTTTTATTTTTTGTAGGACGGTTAGCAATGGTGGCCATGCTCGGAATTTTCGTTCAAGCTAATGTTACCCATGTTGGCCCTATTGACAATCTCATAGAGCATCTCTCCAATCCCTGGCATAAAACAATCATTCAAACACTTACTGGATCTGGTTCTTAAATCTTCAGAGACTGCAATTGGTTCCTATGTATGTCATATTTCTGTTCCGTAACAGGTGAAGTTACCTGTTGCAAGGAGCAATTTGTATTATCCGGGGAACTTTTAAAATCGTTTTATTTCAACCGATTTTGCCTTTTATATAGGATAACTGTGTGTTACCTGGAATTTATTTATTAATACCAAAACTAAGATTCTATGTCCCCAGACTCTCAGTGAAGGACAAATATCATGCTTTCGAGTCGACAATCGACTTGGCAGAACATAACAAATATGAAATAACAACATGATAAGTGTATATTCCACTGGAAGAGAAATCTCAGAAAAAAACAATTTTTTTGTGCTGGACTTCAATTCCAAAATGCTCACGTATATGCCTCAAGAAAGTCTTATTAATCAGTAATCACACCGGGCTAAACTTTTTTCATCCTTTGAAATCCACAAACCGTTTATTCCTTGTGAACCAAAAAATCAATTTGATCTATTCATTCTACAGACAACAATACTTAGCATTTACAGAAATAGACTGTCATAATGTACTCACACCAATACCAAAGAACTGGGGGTACCCGATAGACAAAGGGAGGTACACAGAAATAACCACAAAATTAATAGCAAGAAGATTATTTCTATGAGTATGAACAGAATATTAATTCGACTTAGATGACAGTACCTTCTTTCTCGCAAAGAACATGAAGATCCGTGGGAAGAATTTTTTCTTTTTATGGGTAGCTTTTACTTCTCGCAATGAATCAGTTTCTGTGTTATTCGTATGTGGATCAGGACCATCCTCAAGCTGAATATTAGTTGTGCTAACCAAATTCTCCGGTTCATTTTTTTCCTCAAAGCTTGTTCTTGGAGTTCCATTTGGGTTTACCCTTCCTGGAACAGATTCCTCAACTTTCCCTTTTTGCTCATGCTCAGCCCTCCACTTTCTTAGCTCCTGTTCTGCTCTTAACTTTTCTTCCTTGGCTTTCTCAACCTTGTTTAGTGCAACTTCTAGAGCATCCTTTCTTTCAGCCATCACACGATCTACTTCCTGCAGCTTACTCAAGCTCCTTAACTCAGACTCCTTCGCTACCTCAATTTGGGAGATAGCCGCAGCCACCTTCATGTTAGCTAGCTCTTCTGCCTCATGGACCCGCTTGTTAAGATCATAATATTCTTCTAATGAAAGTGTTAAACCAGCTGGTGAATCCTCATCGTTGGTAGCAGATTCACTCTCTTGCAAAGCATTGATAGCTGCTAATGCCACTTTTTCTGAAGCTTTAGCTGATTCTATTTCCTTTTGAGCCATACGTAATCTACTTTTCATGGTACTTGCTCCTGATTTTGCTTCTTCAGCTTCTTCATTTGCCTCCTGAAGCCGTTCTTGAGCCAATTGGGCAAGTTTCTTTGCCCTCTCTGCATCTTGAGCTGCCTCTTGTAGTTTCTTGAGAAGTTCCATCTCCTTCTCTCTTTCTTCTTTTTCCTTCTTCTGAACAATGATAATCTCTGACTTTATCCTTGTCAGCTCATCTTCAAGAGATGCAATTGCAATTGACGCCATTCCTTCTCTCTGTTGAAAGGTGACAATTTCTGATTTTTCTTTGTCCAGTTCTGACTTCAATGATGTGGATTCCACCTTCAAGATGTTAGCTTCAGTTTTTGCTTGCTCAATGTAGAGCTTCGTGTTTTCAAGTTCCTTCTCAGCAGAGGCAACAGTTACTTTAATATAACCATGTGTTTTTGTCTCTGGATCTTCCAGTGCATCTGTCAGGTTTGCTTCTTCAACAGTTTCCTGCTTTGAGTTTGATTCCATATAAGCTACCAATTTAGCTTTTAAATCCCGTAGTGATCCCGAAGCAGTATCCAAATTTGATTTCAGACCCTTGGCCAATGACAATCGCTGGTTTAGTTTCTCTAACTCATCGCCTGCCTCCTTTAATTCCTTCTCCCAATTCAGAATGTCTTCCACTTTTGCGACAACTGCTCCAACTCTGTGTTCGTCTGCCTCTAGATGTGTATCATGCGCATGCTGCAATGATTCCTTTGCTGAAATGAGTTCAATTGTCAGATCCTCCACCGATTTTTCAACTTCTTTTGCTGCAGAAACAGTTTTTTCCGCCTTCTGCACTGCAGCATTCTTCTCAGTTATCATCAAAGTGTAATCTTTCCTTAGTTGTTCCATTTCATCTCTAACAGTTTTAAGCTCTGAAACTGCGGCTGCGTTCCTGGCTCGAGCAACCTCAAGCTGTGCCCTGGCTGCAATGCTAGCCTCATCGCCAATCCCTTGCTCCATCTCTTCCACCCTAAGTTTTGCAAGTTCAGAATCTTGTTTTGCTTGATGATGTTCTGTTTGTGCTCTTTCCAGATTAAGCTTCAACTCTTCTACAAGTCTTTTAGTGATGTTTAGTTCTTTTAAAACTTGTATCTTAGCCACTTCAGCATCCTCAACTTGTTTTTTATACAACGGAATCTCCTCCTTGGCTGTCTCCAGTTCTAGTTCTATGAACTTTCGTCTCTGCATGGGGAACCAGACCCAGTTAGAGGTATACTGAATGCCATGTTATAAGCAATGTTCACATGAAAGCCGGTGTGTAGAAATGTCAACTTTTTCCACAGGTTATAAAATAGTTTGAGCTACTTACAGAGAGAACTCAGGATAACATATTCACATGAGACACAATGTAAATGGACGTTTGTACATTAAATTTGAAACGAGCACCAATTTCTGTTTCTTGATAACGTGAATCGCAATTAATTTGTGCAGCAATGTGAAACACAACATATATAGTGATATGTAAAATCCACCTTTTGGAAGCTATTTCAACTTAATGATGAAAAGTTCAAACGCAGTTGTGGAAAGGTAAGTGTTTGAGAAGATTATACCTCCTTAGTATGCACTCGGTGGGCTTTCCAATCAAGAATTCCCCCAAACTTCAAAACAGCAGCCTTAACAGATTCAAAAGGTGAAGCTGTATCGATTTGGCCTCTATTTATGTCAATATTTCCCAGCTGTTTATCGCATTCCGTGGCTTTTGTTGTCATGTCAGAATTAACAGAAACTTCAGTAATAAGAGTAGCAACTGTATCATTCTTTGTTTGAACTGAATTTTTATTATCATCTTCTGACGATGGCTGCAAAACAATTTTGGCTTCTAAATTTTCTTCTTTCTGAGGCTTAATTGTGTCCTGATCCATAGCTACTGCAATTGAGGCCTCATGCTCAACTCGAGGCCCATTAGAAGCATCATTTTCTTCAACATTATGACTATCAAGAGCACTATCTAAAGATTTTGGTGAAGCATCATTGGCATTTGTTTCCAATGTAAATGAATTCGATTCCGGAAGAATTATTGAATTCTTAACTTCGTGGTATTCCAGTTGTAATTCATTCTCTGATTTTACGAGTGTGGCCTCTTGTGAAACTACTACAGGTACGCCAAAGTTATGTTCTGAACATATTCCGTCAGCAGTAACATTAGAAGTGGCAAATGGATTTTCTGTCAAAAGTTTGGGACTCTCGTCATCAAAAGCATCATCTAAAGGATCTGGTTTAAAAACATCGATCAGTGGCTCCCGAGTGTTAGATTCCATTTCTCCATTACCATATTGGTTTGTCGGAGAAGCATTACGTGATTGATCCTTGTCTGGAGAGGATAATATTGGTCCAAGAGAAGATTCAGGAGGAACATGTTCTTTGAAATCTTTAGCATCCTCCATTCTGGTAAAATTCCAAGGAATGCCAAGTTGGTACCTGGGATTCAAGAAACCAAACCAGTAAATGCAAGATAAAAAGGAGTTGAATCCACTAATACATTTAACGAATGTCTATTATGTTTCTGTTGTCAGGGATCTCTTCCATGAACAAGTACAAATATAGAGAATGAAGTTCCAAAGTCTTAAACTCCCAACCCCACTACAAATTATAAATAAACATGAATAGATGAATGAAGTAAAATATCAATAAAATTTTTCATACTTAGTTAAATCTCCTAAGGAAACTAGGACCCTTTCACATTTCGTTGCAACTACTCGAATTTATTGGGATTTTCTATGATTTTTTTCATAATAATAAATTGTTCATCAAATTAAAATTTACATGCATCAGCTTCTCAAAGTTTCATCTCCTTCAACACAGACATACATGAATATATACAAGCACACACATTACAGATTATTAACCTTTTTACCTAAATTCTCAAAAATATTTTTAGTTTCTACTGGCAAATGAATTTAATTATCTGCATGTGAAAATCTCTACAATAAGTGAAATAAGAATTGAAGAAGAAAATGAAGATAAGCATTTAATTTATGAATGCTCAAAAGCTTAATCGTGATTAATCAAGGATTAACACAGGGATGATAATAATCAAAATTTTCCAATGAAAAGAGGAAGAATCAAAGGAAGAGAAAGAGGATCGCACCGAAAATGAGCAGAAGCGAAAGAGACAAATGTCAAATGAGAAGCTAAAAAATTGTTTATTGGATAATTAGCCAAAAAGATTTATTAGTGACTGCTAATCCCTAACATCCACGAAATCCATTCTCAGCCCAAAAATAGTAAATAATAATTGGAAGGAACAATCAAGAAATATGAATATGGGATGAAGGCAATTTCGCTAAAACACGTGTGGGGACCCTACTTTTGCTCACGGTCAGATATATAAAAATAGTGGTGTGTGTATATATATATATATATATGTTGTTATAAAAAGAGAGAAAAGAGA
>CAIGRP010073325.1:0-29192 GCA_903798385.1 Fraxinus cuspidata | reverse complement strand
ATCATGAATTCCAGCTCAGCTTCACAACAAAAATCAATGAATAGTTAGGACAACCATTGAGTTTCCGCTTTGTATCTGAAAAGACTCGTTGCTTTCGATTTTGCATTCTGTCTCCCATGACTTTTCAGACCAACCAACTTGGATCTGTGCTAAAAGCCTCTTTTCGAAAGGCAGTCTCTTGAGTTAGTTTTTTTATTTTTCGAGTTACTGATCACTCTCGATTCATTCCTTGGCACGAAATCTATCATTAGCTAAACGATTATTTGGTTATGCCTTGTAAGCAAGTGAAAACGAGGGAACAAGTTTTCAATGCTCGAACCAATGGAATCAATCGTTCATTTTTCTTGAAGGAAAGTGAGTTGGCTCCGAACTTGGGGAAAGGGAGAAAGAGACGCACGCCTCTCTAAAACAATTAATTATTTAATGCTNTTCATTTTTCTTGAAGGAAAGTGAGTTGGCTCCGAACTTGGGGAAAGGGAGAAAGAGACGCACGCCTCTCTAAAACAATTAATTATTTAATGCTGCTTGTCACGCCTTTTGTTCTTTTGTTAGTTTTGCTGCTAGGGGAGAAGAACATTTCTCCAAAGGTCTTTCTTTGCAAGAATAGGGCATGAACGAGCAACAAGGTTTTTTTTTTTTTAATTCAACCAATCTGAACGCAATTTTTTTGTGATCAGGAGAAATGTCTAATTTTTTCCCCTTATATCCATGTTATTAACGTCGAGGGGCATGAACGAGCAGCAAGGTTTTTTTTTTCAATTTAACCATGTGAACGTAATTTTTTTGTGATCAGGAGAAATGTCTACTTTTTTCCCCTTATATCCATGTCATTAACGTCGAGGGACAAAAAGGTTTGTAATTTCTTGAGGAGGAAGGTCTCGAGGGAATTCATGGACTTCTGAGTTTAAGTCAATTGTTGGAACAAGAGATGTAAGAAAAAACTTTTATTTAATAGCAATCAACTCAAATATGGTTTATATAGTTTGAGAATTATAGTATTTAAATCTTCAACTTATTAAATGTAAATACGAAGTAAAAATTAAAAATGAGTTTGACTCTCCAATATCCAATCTGTTTTAAAATTTTAAAATTTTGTGTCTTTTAAAACCTATTTTTATACATCAATTCTCTAAAATAAAGAACATCTTCCATCTTGAGAGTTTTTTTTCTTTGTTTAAATATTTTAACCTTTCAAGTAGGAATTTAAAGTCAATTCCTCAACATCAATTCTTATGTATTAGGGCAGCAATGGAAATGTGCGAAGTTAGGCTAGGTAGCTAGGGGTGGCGAGGCTGCTGATTTGTTTATTTTTTCTTTTGATGGCTATATAGATTGGAAAATACTTTTTGCACATCACCGTTTACATGTTTTTTAATAGATTGATGGTATGACAAAAAGAAAGTAGAGAATTTTTATGTATTTGGTTGGTGAGATTTGACTCATTTAAATCTCGCCACATTATCTGTTGATAAATATGTTTGTAAATTGTGATGTACATGTAACACAATCGATATTGATCACAACATAGTTATTTTTATTTACACTATATTTTAATTACAATAGAAAGTTTCAATATTTACTTATTGTCATACTTAGCCCATGTTTGGGTCACATTTTTTTTGCCTTTGTAGAAAAAAAATTGGACGTTGGAGCAGTAAATTTCCGACAACAACTGTGCAAAATTTGATAATGCTAAAATCAATTTCTCCATTCTAGCCTTCCAGCATTTTCTTATAATCACTTTCCCATTTCCCCATTCTCCCTCATTCGTAGACACACTAGTGTGGAAAGCAGCTTTACGTTGAACTTGCCCAAACCTATTGACCAGTCATCATCGACTTCCCTTGCCAGATACCCTACCTTGTTGTTGACCCCTCTTCAGCTCATACGCTCGAATCTGCACTTCCCATTTACAGTAACACCCAGGGCCGTGAGTAGTGAGATTTGGCACTGGAAGCAACCGCTTTCCCATTTCTCCATTGTGGCTTAGTCGAACAAGTGCAACGTCCTACGGTCTCTCTGTCATGCAGCGTGGTTGACTGTCTAGCTGCAATTTTCCCTATCGGATATCCAACTTCGCCTCAGGTCACAAATCTTCTGCTCATTTGCTCTTTGTTGTACTTTCTGTTTATCGATTCACTCAGGGCAGGGATGAAGCTCGATTTTCATATAGATGCACATACCGACGCGGGACAAGGGTGGCGTTCGTAAGTTTTGCTACAGGCCGGACCACGCAAACAATTCCACTTTTTTTGTCAAATCCCTTATCCAAAATCCATGGAGCCATTCTCAAACCAGGTAACGAACTAGACCTACGCTACAATTTAAGTTTTAATTCCTTGCATCATGTTACAACTCAGTTTGTCAAATTCCCACAGATGTGTGACGTTTGGGGGCTTGGTTTGTCTAGTCCGGATGAGTACCAAAACGACTTGGGCTCCAAAAAATATGCGAAATGGAACCCTATAGAAAGGACAACGTTTATTGCTACATGCAAGACCGTGATTGTCGAAAGTTGTCGGCACGGTAAGTGTTTCATGAAGCACGGCTAGGAACTCCATCTCAGACCACAATTGGAGCAAACAATAACTTTGCAACTATTGGGAAACAATGCGTCGAGAACACAAACGCCTCACCGAGCTGTTGGCTTCTACCGGGGTCGAATATAACCCATCGTCATACCATATCGTAGCATCTGACGAATGGTGGAGCCGAAAAATAAAGGTACGAAGTTGCGAATTGGTGCCAAATATTGACTCCATCACTTACATTTGTGTGTTCTGTAACTTTGGCTAAATCCGAACCGCATCCATGAAAACAAGTTCCATGTAGATAATATCGAAGGGGTTGTTTGAATATTTGATTGGAGTTGGGTCTTGCTCTGTAGAAGAGTTGCTTGTGTTTAGGAATGGGTAATGTTATCGAAAATGTAGGACTATGCAGTGTGTTGATGATTGTTTGGTGTTTTCCATACATGGCATTTCCTCTAACATTTAGTAGTTGCAGTGAGTTGTGAGAAGTGGTTGTGCTTGTTTGTAGTGAACTTGTAACGAATATCTTATCATTATTCTGTTTTGAATCTTGTATAGTCAATTTATACAAGAAAATGCCCATACTTAGCTCAATTCAATCTCACGAAAATGCATAGAGGGATGTACATTTTCAGAGTTACCAACTCATTTTCATTTATGTTATTGTGTAACCGTTATTTCAGGAGAACAAGGACTACAAAGATTTTAAAGATAAAGATGTAGTGAGATCTACATTTGATATCATCAAATTTTTGGCGATAGTTATGACGGTGACAACTACGCAATGACCCCGATGAAGTTATTTCGAAAAAGGTTTCGCATTGTTCGAGGATAGTGTAGTTGAAGACCATAAGGATACCTCTGTCGATGGGGAAAATATTGGTTCGAGTGATGAGGGAGACGAAGAGAAGTGTAACTCCAACGTGAATGCTTTCAATGCCCGAAGCGGTGAAAAAGGGAAGTCAGCGACGACTTCGCAAAAGAGGAAGAAAAAGAAAATTTCTGCTCGGGAGTTGTCATTTTCTGTTGACCGGACAAACAATGTTGTCGAGAAAGTGGCAGCAAAGATAAATTCCATTGTGGCGCCGACTAAAAATACTGGAGTTGCTTGCATCGAAGAGTTGCTTGCAGCTGGGAGACTCTAGCGACGAACCCCTATACTTTTACCCTTTTACACTTCTTGCACATAAGCGCTATTGGGATATGCTCGGTGTGATGCGAAACACTGATGAGAAATTTGGTGGATTGAGTGACAGTTTAATGCGCACAACAATCACTCTATTAGTGATATTACCAGCTCTAGTACTCATGTGGTTCTCTTATTTTTCGTTTTTTCCCCGTGACAATTACAGCTTTCTGTACATGTACCCATGTACATTAACATTCTCTTCCGTTTCATATGTGATTATGTTGTGTAGGTTTGTGTTTAAAATTGTTTACTTTATTTCTGACTACAAATAGTACACGCATGATGGACAACTCTTGCAGGTAATGCACATTTTTTGGGGAATCTTTTTGCACTAATTGAAAAAAGTTGAACATGTACAATGTCATGCAGCTTTTATTATTTTGAAAAGTTGGTACAACCTGCATTGAAATGTCAATCAAAGAAAACACGTACATACCATAGTTACTACTCTATAAATTAGTTACTTCAAATAAGGAATTATGGTATGTGAAGTCTCAAGGTTAGTAACGCAACTTTGTCCTATTCAAAAAATTATTCAACTCGCTTATACGAAATTTAACAATTTCTTAAATATCAATAATGCAATGGATGATCACAACTTCAATTGTGTGCTTCTATCGTGCTACGATAGGGAAGAGGAATTCGAAGATGATGAGTTTTTTAGCCAATTAGCGGATGACATAATGAATTGGGTTACGTATTGTAGGATCGCATACAGCGACGCGAGAAACTACTATCGCAAACAGCGACGTCGTATTCAGAGATTTTCTTTTTCCAGAAATGACCATATGTTTATGAAAAAAGCAATAGGAGAGAATGAACATATATGCTATCAAGAATTTCGAATGTAGCCACAAATGTTGCGACATTTTGCACATATTCTGCGTGACGAATATGGTGTATGCAGTAGCTAACATGTAAATATTTACGAGCAAGTTGGAATGTTCTTGTACATAATAGCACATGAAAAGGGACACCGGTAGGTGAAAACGATATTCAACCATTCATTGCAAACAATATGCCGATACTTCAAAGAGGTTCTTCGTGCCTTCGTTGCTTTATCGGCATGTCTCATAAAACTCAGTCCAAACTATTACGAGGGAGAGGTTCCCTACAGGCCAAACCCGACTAAGCATCCCCTGTTTCAGGATTGCATTGGAGCTTTTGATGGAACGCATGTGAAAGTTGTGCTATCGCGACACGAGCATGTGAATTTCATAGGCCAAAAAGGACTACCGACGCAAAATGTGTTGGCCGCATGTGATTTCAATTTATGTTTCACGTTTATGCTTGCTGGAACTATTAGGAATACGCAGGACGCTCGAATACTAGCTTGTGCTATATACAGTCCAGAAATGTACTTTCCACTACTAGAGCCGGGTAAGTATTATTTGGTTGACTCTGATTTTGCTCATCGACTAGGATATGACCCATACAAAGGATCAGATATATTGTGTCATTTTCAAGAGTTCTGTGACGATGGCAGGGTAATCGTCGATGTTTCAGAAATGCTCGTGAGAGATTTAACTGCAGACACTCTTCATGTAAAAACTTGATTGAACGTGCCTTTGGTGTGTGGAAGCAAAGATGAAAAATCCTTGATCGTATGCCTAGCCATTCATTTAAAACACAAGTTGTAGTTGTCGTCGCAGTGATGAGAATTCATAACTTTTTACGTCATACTGGATTTGTGGACGACATTTACGAGAGCAGAGATAGACGACTGTGCATCCGAGGTGGAGCTACCTAACGCTGAAGATGAAATGCACGTCGAAATGAATGCACATGAAATGCAGCGAAGTGAGTGGGATATACTTCGCGATTATATGACATAGCAACAATGACGCTATAATTTTTTTAAGAACGTAGACAAATAAATTTATATGAGGGTGCTCGATGCATATTAATGATGGAAGAATGTATTTTAAATAGTGATGTGATAGGAAATAAATGGTTAAAAATTTTGAATGCCGTGAAAAATATTATTTTATTAAAATGTGGTTGAAAATGAGTTTTAAAAGAATGAATTTTGAAAGAATATGGATAAAACATGGTATATGTTGACGTTAATAAAATTCCATTCGTACACGTCAATGTACCTGCCCACATTAAAAAAAAATCTTCATTTTTCACATTTTTAAATGCACATATTTTCATTGACAATAGTTTCAAAAATTCAAAAGGTGAGAGGAGGGCAAACATGTAATTGTGTACACAATTTCTTCTTACCAAAAGAAAAATTCATGTAGCGGACCCCATGTGATGTGATATGAAAATGCATTATGAGGAGGGGGGAATATGGTGATCAAATGGACACTTATATTTTTTCAATTTTTTCATTGCATTCGTATTCTCCACATTACGTTAATGAGCAAATTTTCTCCGTAATGATGTTTTTCGTCCAATTTTTTTGTTGATAGGGTGTAAAAGACATATATGTCCATTGCATTTTAAATATGGAAAATTGCAATATCGATTTCTAACCTTTTCAATTTTTGTAAATTTTACCATAACTTTCAATTTGTGTCAAGGAATGTCCCTAACATTTCATAAATATGTAGCTCGAATCTAAATGGATGAAAAACCATCCATTTGATCATTAGTTGGTCAAATAAATTGATTTTGTTCAAATTTGATAAGAGCAAAATGATAACTTAGTCAAGCCCATATTATAAAAAAATAATAATAATAAATCAGGAAAAAGAATAAAAAAAAGGTGTATTCTTCCTTACCCCTCACACCCCCACCCCTTTCCCAACCTTGCAAGTTGCCCCCGAAAATTAGTCGCCGCCACTAAGGATGGCAACGGGGCAGAGCACCCCCCCCTCCAACCCCGCCCCGCGACTTTCCCACCCCGCCCCGCCCCGCCCTAGTCGGGGCGGGGCGGGGCGGGGTTCGGGACCCGTTTCCCGCCCCATTTAAATTTTATTTTTTTCAATTTTTTTTTTATAATAGTTTATTAATTTTTATTTTTTTTTATTCTGGGCGGGGTGGGGCACCCCGGCGGGTTTTTTTGCCCCACTCGGGGACGGGGCAAATTGCCATCACTAGCCGCCACCACCGGCCAACTTCGATACCACCGTCAGCAAACAGAAATCCAGCAAAATGATTAAACCCCTAGGCACCTCTTGGAAATAGCAACATGATTTGGTCGGTGGTCCATATAGTTTAGGGCGTGAATGAAATTTTCGTTACTCAGCAGCTCCACTCTGTAATTTTCATTTCTCATAATTCAACTCCCAATTGCTTTGTAGTATTGCGGAAGTAAAGAAAAAATATTTAATTTTAAAGAGATTTTTCGTTCCAATTTTGGTCTTCAAATTCCATCTAAATCAACAAATTACCAACCATATATCATTCATAAATCTCTTTGATCTATTGTGACCTGTATAATATTGAATTTTGAGGAATATTAGTAAAAAAAAAATTAAAAGGAAATTAATAGCAGATTTTGCGGGGTTACGGTGGTCTGAAGATAAGCCGATGTCGGGGGAGATTCTGATGGTGGCGGCTGATTTCGATACTTGCAACTTTTGCTCAGTTGGCATTTGTTGGCTTAGGCAACGAGCAAGATGCTTGTTTTTGAAATTGGGGATTCAGGCTTACCCCAATGTCTGAAAAAGTTGCATAGTACTTGGAATACGAAATATGGATACCTATTAACTCCTTCGCTTTGACGCCGACGATGGGGCCAAAGGTGGTGATGATGTTTGTGGTTGATTTTCAAGGGTAAGGCCGTGGAAGTGGGAAAAGGGGTGGGATGGGGTGAACGAGAGACCTTTTTTTTTTTTCCTTATTTTTTGGTTTTTTATAATATAGGCTTGACTAAGTTATTATTTTGCCTTTACCAAATTTGGTCAAAATCAATTTATTTGATCAACTAACAGTTTTTCATCCATTTGGACTCCAACTGCATATTTATGAAATATTAGGGACATTCGTTGACATAAATTGAAGGTTAGGATAAAATTTACAAAAATTAAAAAGGTTAAAGACTGTTCTTACAATTTCCCCTTTTGAATACGCAACAAAAATAATTAACAAATATAAAAGTGTGACTAAATATTTTTCCCTTATTTTCTAAAGCATGCTTATGGAATTTTCGGATGAAAACGCTTTCAAGGATGATAGCTATAGTGTTTACAATCAAGTAGTAGCACGTAGGCTTGTTATCACGTTTTGTTAAAAAAAAAAAATTTCACAGGCACCATGTTATCTTGCATCATGTTACTTTTACTTAAAAAATCACGTTTTACTCAGGTAACATGTGTTAGCCTATGTTACCCTTACTTTTGTATATGTGATTTAAACGGATTACTTGTTGTATGAGCTACCTTATTACATCTCTTAATTTTTTACTCAACCGACATTATCTACAAAACACCACCATCCTCACCCTTGCACCACTTATGACCATCTGCGACCACCATCAAGAAACATTGATAACACATTTATGTTACCGGTTTGAAAATACTCCACCACCACTGTTAAGTCCAAATTATAATTGACAATTTCTAAGTTTGTAATTGACAATTTATTTAGTTAAAATCAAGTTCTAGATGAATTGTATTATAAATTTATCAAGTTATAATCAAAGTCAAAATATGAGTATTGAGTCCTAATTATAGCAAAAGTGTTTGAATTGGTAGTATAGGTTTTGAAGGAGTTCAAGATGTCCAAGAAAATTACATATGATAATTGGAATGCAATTAGAAGTCAAAGAAGTGTAAAAATGTTACACAAATCATGCTCCAAATTCTCAGTTTCAACTTGCAACGCATTTTTCACATATAAAACATTCGAATTTGGACAATGCTATTTCTAGAAGAACTATAACTCTTTGAGTTAGATTCCCAACGCATTTTGAATCATCTCAATTGAAAATTAAAAGATAAAGTTATAATAAAAATACCGATAACTGCTCAGTTGACGCTAACATGCCGTTGTACTAGCGCTCGAACGGCGAAAAACAGTAAGATTCAATTTTCAAGCTGAATTTGAGTTCATTTTCATCCCAAATACTACTCATCATAAATATACACTCTATGAGACGTCAAAAGTGTGTTGAATCAGATTTATTCCATATAGATCAATTCTTTGATGATCCAAAAATTCATTGATTCCAAGATTCAACCAACACATATCACTTGATCCATAAATTCTTTCAAAATTTGTTGATCAAGCCATATTGTTTTATATAAAACCACAAGATCAAAACACATAAGGTCTTTTGATCAAACATCAAATCATTTAATCTACCGAAGATAAATCGATATCAAGGATCAAGAGCCATTGTAGAAGCGCAAATTCAGGAGGACTTAGGTGAGGTATTATGAGTCGAAATATGACGTCAGAAGCACACAGTCCAGAAGAGTTAAGGTATAAATCGGGAGTCGAGATTTATTTTGAAGGAGTGCACCTCTAATGGGATCAAGAGAGACTGCAGGAATTGAGGCCAAAAGTTATACGGGGTAGACGGGTTTTGGTCATACTGTAAGTTTGTTTCAATTTATAGTGGATTACTGAATGACAAAATGCCCGGAGTTTTTACTCAATTGGAATTTCTCTGTGATCATCTTGGTGTTCTTTACTGCTTTAATTATTAATTGTAGTATTCAAACTTAGGATAAATTGACTTGTTTGGTCTAACCATTTAAAAATAATTAAAAAGTGACGTATTATTTTTGATTGTATAATTCCGGACATTGGGTCTAAATATTCAGTAATTTAAAACTTTCAACCACAAGACTCGAGTAGGACATTATGTTATTCGTCTGAAATCATCACACACCACCGTTTGAAACCATTCCACTACCACCATAGTTTACAAGTAATGATACTCATTTGAAACCATACACCACTGTTTGCCACCACAAAATACGAGCAACACATTATGTAATCCATCTTAAACCACTCCACAACCACTACAAAACACAAGTAACATAATATGTTACTTGTTGAAATTACTCATCATCACCTGCCACCTCCACTACCATCTTAAAATAAATTGTTTCACATATTGAGTTATCATTATATCCTTATTTGATTTAATAAAATAAAATTAAAAGAAATAGACAGCAAATAGAGAGAAAGGAAAAAAAAAAGAGCATATTAATTCTACACACCGGATTCTGCCTCAACATTTAGAGGAAATTACTGTATACATTAAATAAAACTTACTTAAAAACACCTCTTTTCTATTGCAGTTGTAGGTATGCTGCATGTTTGTTAGATTCCGTCAAAGTAAAATATTAATTTCAATCATACGTTCATAACCATTATTAATGTATAAACCACAATTTCTTAAATCCTAATATTATTCTTTCCAAAAAGTTATGAAGCCTTTATTCAATAATCATAACTTGAATTTTTTCTACATACTCATTTTTACCACACATACACAATAATATATTTTGCACGTAAACTCAATTTCTTTTTTACTTTTTAATGATACGTTCTCTTAAAAATTATTATTCAAAATATTGTTTTGACCAAAGAATGACAATCAAACATGGGCTAATAATTTTACCTATCACTCCAAATAATTTATATTCCAGTCACAAAATATTAGAAACTCCCTTTCTAATGCTTCAAGCCCCTACACCATGGACCAACATTGTTACTTTTTATTAAAATTTGGGTTTTCATCTTAAAAGATCGATCTTATTAAGAGGAACAGTTCAAATCCTTAGGGTCTGTTCTCTTTACCATTTTCAAGCCGTTTTCTGTTTTAAATTTTTCAAAACAGTGAAAAACGCGTTCTCTTTCCCATTTTCGAAAACGTTTTTGAAAACAAGTTAAAAATTTACAAAGAAAACTCAAAATGACAAATTTGTCGTTTTGGGTGTTTTCAGTTATAATCAAGTCAAAATTTTCAAAACACGTTTTGGGTGTTTTCAAAATAATTTTTCAAAATGCCAAAAAAGAACACATTTTCAACAATCTCAAAATATACGCTCAAAACACAAAACTCAAAATGAATTCAAAACTCAAAACTGAAACACAAAAAAGAACATTCCCTTATATATTTGTTCATATTTTGGTATTTAATCAATGTGAGATTTATCTCTTAACATATTCTGCAAAATGGTGGATCATTTGAGCCAACCATCTTGAAATTAATCCGTGTGCTCATTGATAGTAGATCGTCTGAACCCACCAATTTTGAAATTCACGTGCTCATTTTCCGAGTCTTAATCAAATCGAATTGCTCATTGAAATTTAATGAGCTCTGATACCTTGTCAAGACTTAAAATTCCATATTAAAAATCAACATTATTAAGATGAGTAACTCAAACACTTATAAATTAGTCTATATCTTTATTTAATGTGAATTTTTATCCCTTATCACCTTCTATCATGCCACCTATATTTTCTCTCTTTCAAAATTTAGCACTGCTATTGTCGCCGCCTTCTATCAACCCATTTACAGATTGAAATCGCGAGCTCTCTTTGAACCCTAGCACCACCACCTCTGTCCTGATCTACTTTCAGATCTGGATGTAATTTGAATGTCCGAAAAATATGTTCTACATATAATTTTGTCTCTCTCTCTCTTTTGAGTAGGCAAGTGCCTCTGAAAGTTCAGTTTTCAACCAAAATAAAATTAGGTCTAATTTTATTTTACACAAGTCGTTCATTTCTGTTCAAAAAAAAAAAAAAAATATGTGTGGCTTATTTTCTAGGTTGGTAAATCTATTTTGCCTGAACTACGCTTAGTCCCTGGCAAATGTGAAATTGCAATTGTGACCAAACTTGCCAAAAATTACAATTTACCTATAAGGCAGAAAATAAATTCTCAGACTTGAAATACTTCCCAAGAGAGCTCTAGGGTACGAGTTTTCTTAAGTCTCTCTTTGACCCTCATTAAATTTTAATTCATTCTTCTCTCTCATTTTATCAATCACACATTCTCTCAATAAAATAATATTAAACGCAAATTCAAAAAAAAAAAATTAATTTTTAACCACACATTCTTCGAAAAACACTATTTCAAAATAAATTTTTTTTTTTCAAATAATAGAGCTCAAACAAGGGTTAAATTGTACTTAAGTTACTAATCTTTCATGACTCTGCAAGTTAATGTTTTCCCTATTTGTTAGTATTAGTTGTAATCATCATGCACGTTATTTTTAGTTTTTAAGTCGTGTAAAATGTTATATTTAGATGTTTTTAAGTATTGTGCAAAGGAAAAATTGTAGTAAATCAAAAGAAAAAAAAATGCATTTTAAGGTATTGAGTATTGCTTTCTTTTTTAATGCATTTATCCCCACGAAATGGCTTAAAACGATTTTTTATTTCACCTATTTTGTAAATTTTCTTCCATAGCGCGTTTGCACTAATGGAAGATAATATATTATATACATCACTTGTATTTATCAACTGATTTGAGCAACGAAAGGATCTATTATCCTAGACAACTCAGCACCGTATTTGACGTGTATTATTTTGCAAGATAATCACGACATCAACAACATAAGAATTTTCTTGTACAATTTAACCATCGAAGTACTGGGTACAATGAAAAAAAAAGTAAGTTTAATGAGAAGTAAGCTTTTAAATCGAATCTTTTCCATGAAATTTAAAAGTTTAGTAAACCATTTCAGTAATTTATGAAAAGGGAACTATTAGAATAATTTAAATATGATTTGGAAATAATGGAATAATTGAAATGATCGATTGTAAATTAAGATAAGATGGAAAAGTATCATTCACTGTCGGTTTATTTGATTCCAACATCCAAACAGCCCAATTTCCTATATAAACTCATTGCGAGGCCTTTTCAACACCCAAAAGAATCTGTTCTCAACAGCTCCGAAGCATCAAGAAATTGGCTTCCCTGATCAACAATCTTCCACTAAAATTCAGAAAGCAAAAGAGCAGAGGATTTGAGTGTGGAGAAATGGCGCAGCCTAGCAAAGAGCCATGTAAGAAACAAGCCTGTGATATTCAGGCTTGCCTTTCCAAGAACAATTTTCTCTCGCAAAAGTAAGTAATTTTTTTTATCATCGACCTTTCATGATTTCGTTGTTATTGATTGATTAATTAGTCTCTCGTTATTTGAATTCGTTAAAAGAATAAAACCCACTAAATAGTTTTTAATGGGATTAAATTGAAATCAAGGTTTTTTTAATTTGTTTTGTTATCTTTATATTTCTTGGTTCAGTTAGTTTCATCATATTGTTAGTCTGAATGAATTTTTCTATCGTTCATTAAATTAATGTGGTTTTATAGAATGCTGATTGATTTATTTAAATATAATTGTACGTTTTCTTTTAGGCTGTAGGATGAAATATTGGTACAATATTCTAATTCAGAAATGTATTTCTATGTATATTTTCCACAGTTTTCGACACCTTTTTAAATTAATTGCTGGTGAAAAGATTCACAGCTCACAAAGCTTATAAATAATGTAAAGGCTAAGGATTCCTGAGCAAGTTAATTTCTTAATTTCCTTTGATTTGGAGTTTGGGAGTTTCTGAGTTCATTGAGAGTTTGTATAATTAGTTATATACTGCATTTGTTGGCTTTCAGCTAATAGAAGAAGTTGAATAAAATGGATTCTCTGTTGTCCAAATATAATTTAAAATTCTTTTGGTGATCCTTGAAGTGTCCTGTTAAATCTTGATGACAAGATAGTATTATGAAATGATTAAGAATTGTGGTTATTGGGGAACATTATCAGTTCAGAGTTAATTTATTCGGAATCAGTTCATTCTGATTTAGCCTATGTGACACACTTCATTAATGGTCTTAAATTAGGCACTCTTCGTATCTTTGAGGGTTAGTTGTCTGTGAATTATGAAAGCCACCTAAAAGTTGGAACTGAATTGTGCACCTTTCTGTCTTCGTTTTGTTCCTTTTTATTGTGGGAAAAGCGAAATCTTATAGTGACCCGTTTTGTCATATGACATATTATCCAAGAATGTCTGGTCATATTTTGTGACTTCTTTATCGCTTTTCCTATTTCGAATTTTACTCTAAAAAGCTACAATAATTGAGACTATTTATTTCTGTTGAGAGTTATTTTTCCCCTAAAGTCCATTCATACTATCAGCAATCATAGAAGAAGCTTTGTTTATCTTGTAAACCTGGAAAATATTTTAATTTTTGTTATGTTGTACACCAGAAATATACCTGCTATTAATCCTGAACGTGATCTAGATCCTCATATCAAATTAAATGTATTTAAGTTTACAGAGAAGAATACCTTGAAGTATTAGACTGGTTGCACGAAGTGGAAAGAATTTTTGAGTTACTTGATTTTCCAGAAACAAGAAAGTGAAGTTGGTGGAAGCAAGTATGCACTTTTCTGGAGTATACAAATTAGTTTATTAACGACAACACAAGTGCAGCTAGTGGACACAGAAGTATGGGTAATTCATCATTGTTTGATGGTTTACAAACAAATATTTGCAACATTATGGAGCTAAAGTTTGCCAGGAATTGGCTAGTGCAGTCTGACGTGATGAATGTTGAAAGCAAGCAGTCCAGAAACCAATAGAGGGTTTATTAGAGAATCAGGGAGAGCATATCCTGCCCTTTTAACTCCCAAAAAAAAAAATGCATATGGGGCATGCGATTGATAGTAATGTCATCAATAAAATTACATTCCAATTCCAATTTCTAGATTGGATCTTCATGTTGGATATTGCATAGAGCTAAGGGTTTCTAGAAGATTGATCTTAAAACAGGCTACAACCAGATTCAGGTTTGTGATGATGATATTGAGTGGAGGACTGCATTCAAGATTGATGATGGATTCTATGAGTGAATGTTGACACCTTTTGATTTGTCTAGTGCCCTCAGCACCTTTATGCATTTGATGAACAAGTCTTGAAGCAATTTTTTAGGAAGTTTGTTATCATTGGTTTTACTCGTATCTTAATGTGTTTAGAGCAACAGGTATTTATTTTATATTCAAACCATGAAGCATTGAAGCATCTCAACATATAGAAGAAGTTAAACAAAACCCACATTTTTGGGTTTTATGCAACCAAATGCCTCAAATGTGGGAATTGGCCATTCTACACGTAGGATATGCAAATAGCTCCTCCAAAAACTATTGGATAGAGCCCTTTTAACGTAGTCTATCGTAATCGATCCATCCATTTTTTAATCTGATTCCGGTACCATAAATTGGTTGCAAAAGGAAGAGTTGCATAGTATGGTGACTCAAAACTTATTAAGCTTCTGCTTCATATTCATAAGATTTATATGCGTCACTAATAAAAGTAATGTGTACAACAGATTGCAAAAATAACTCTGTTAATGGGACTTGAGGCAATGAGTTTAAATAAGAGGAGTGCCCTGCATTCTTTGGGACAGCTAGAGTAGCTTCAGAAGCTTTTATAGACACTTATTTTTGACGTCATTTAAGCTGCTTTTCTTCTGAACAGCATGTGAATCAAACATTTAGAGAGCATTATTGATATGTATTTTGTTTTACTTCGGGTAAATACAGAGGCATTTTATGATTCGTGATGCTGTCTGATTTCTTATATACTCTGGTGGTCTCCATAGTATTGTCATTCCAGATACTTTGTTTAGAAAGAGGTGTGTCAATGAAATGGTTGCAAACTTGGATTATATTTGTGATCAAACTACTTCTGAGTGGGAGAAACAATTTTTACCAAGTGCACTTCGATATCCATATCAATTTATGCCATACATGGCTGGCTGATAATGTATTAACGTGCTTGTTCGCTCAAGCGCAGGTGTGTCAGAGTCATCCAAATGCTGCAATCCTGCTGCGAGCAATGCGAATACAAGTCAACACATTGTGCATCAGTATCTGGCCTTCTAAAGCAAATAAACAAGTAAATATTTGGGACATTCAGGCTGAAGGCAGAATTTTCATCACTTGGTCTTTGGGTTACTAGGACTTAAATGATTTAACATTTTCTGATGGCAATTTGAAACTTGTTGCCTCCCAAAAATGTACTGAGTACTTAACAAAATCTTAGAGAAGGAAATTTCAATTTTCGCTCTTTTTACAAGCCAGTTCCTACAGCAGGTAAAGCAATTTTTTGTAAAAAAATAAATGTATGCTCATTAGCTTCGCTGGTCATTGAATGCTAGTCCTTCACTCTAGAGTGGAACACAATATTGTTTTTTATGCCTTCTCTACGATGAACTGAACCATTTTTAGGAACAACATTTTTTAGGAACAACTCATTCTTTCCTTTCTACTGTGTATACAAAAAGGTGTTGGGTACATATCCAGTATTTGATACACTACAATCACAGATGGGTATGGCAATGAGGGATGGAAGGAACTCCTTACTTTCACTGCCTAGGATTGATGCAACTGCGAGATGTGAAGAATTTAACACCAGTATCAAGATTGATTACATTTTACGATGAGCTCGTTTGTCATAACTTTTGCTTTTGCTTTCCGTAGAAGAGATTTTGAAGGAAGTTACTTTAATTTTTGTTGGGAAATTCATTTTTAAAAGAATTTTCTATTTCAGAAGAGCTTTAAAGAAGCTACATTGTATCAATTTCTTCTAAAAGCTCTTCTAACTACAGGAAATATTTTCTTAAAATTAGTCAAATAGATTCAAAAGTTTTCGAGTCTCGAAAGCTCCTTTTAACTTTTAAACAACAATATCAAACATGCTCTAAATTACTGAGGTTACACAAAGATTACAAATGTAAAAACACAATGTTATAGACATCACCACTAACACTGTCAAGCGTTACATCATACACCATTCCAATCAGATTACAACATCGACACTACCCAATTTGCATACAACATCCCCCCAACTCAAACCACAAGACACATACTTATGGCTCACGTCTTCTGTTCATCCCACCCTCGATATTCACCTCTATAATTGATTGATTTGACCGTTGAATTGCTCGCGATCATCTTTTCCATCATCGGAGAAAGTCTCGTGTTCTGATAGTTTGTCTAATTGTGCTTTTAGCCTTATTCATGAACGTGAGTGAAGTCCAAATTTATTGACCAAGTCATCCAGCCAAAAAGTGAGGTCAACATTTTACTTTAGTAAAATCAAATTGCATTACTTGTGAATATGTTGGTAACGTTTAATTGCATGTTGGTACACTTCGATTAGATCTTTGATCCTGTGTGTTCATGTGGCTTCATAGCTGGATAGAGGACGGGAAGAGGAGAACGAAGGGGAATCTTGTAGTGGTGAAGGAAGAAAGAACAACTTTCTAGTGGTAAGTTGTTGCCTCGTAGTTTTCATTTTGTTGGTTGTATCTGGGTTGTGTTTGTCGATTGATAAAAATGGGTCATCGAATAAGAAAATCTCGAATGATCAAAATGTTTTTTGTTGCAGTTGGACTTTTATTTGACACTATCATGTCCGTGTTTGGTACATATGTTGAAGTTAAGGGAGTTTATCCAACAGATGAGAGTGGAACTCGTGTTATTGTCTCCTATCATGAGAAAAGTAGTGCACATGCAGCACTAAAGGAATTAGATGGATGTTCATGTTGTGATCTTGGAGACCATTCATTGTCCATTCACTATTCAGCACAATCACTGGGCAAGGTGTGACATTGTCCTACTTGTGATTTTACATATTCTATATGTATATGTTATTACAGATTTGGACAGGTTTGATATGATTCTTTAATAGCTTCATATTTAAACATTCCTGGTGTTTAGTTAGTGTATGAGTCATGATTTTGCACTACTAAAGAAGAGGAGGCTAAGGATAATATTTGGTATAATATGTAGGCTCATACCCAGTTTGTTCTTCTCATGCACCCACATATTTACTCTGATATATTATGTACTCCTTATAGAAATAACTTGCAGCAGTGGATATTCAGCCATGGCAACACCTCGCCAAAAGAAGAGTTCTGCACTACGGGTATGAGTTCCGTTATGACTTAAGTTCTGATTCATTCCCCTCTCCTCTGTTGCCTTCATTCAGATTGTTTTTTGAAGTCTCCAAGTCTTATAAATTCTTTAACTGTTTGCTTTTGGTTGATTCACTAAGTTTACAATACATATCATAATTTTTCTGCGTACCCAATTTATTTGACACTATAATGAAAGATGAAAACACTTCAAATCTGAGTAGTGGGTTGATCTTGTAATATATTTTGCCCTTGTTGCTTTTGTTGGCATCAAATCTGGTCTTAGTCTAGGACTCTCACACGGCAAAGTTGATTTTGAAGTTTTCATAAAGTCTAGCGTGCCTCGAGACCAAAAGAATGCTGGTTAATGGAGCCTTAAAGATTCTACGATTGTATAGAACTTCAATGAATAAATAGTTGTAACGATAAGTTAAATACAATGAATACCAAATGTTCGTATCAAAAATCAAAAATATAACAAGAAAAGAGATGAAAAGTAAGTTAATTCTAACCAACTTAAGAATGTCTTTCATGTTTACAAATGAATTTCTCTTATATTCGCAAACACTTATTTTTAACATTATCAACACCTCACTAGTTCTAGAAAAAGTTTGGCACAAAGCTTAGGCTAGACCAAAGCTAATAACCCTCTCATACAGCCCGCCGTTGATTTGTTGGGTAGTTAGGGTGGACATTTTAACGAGAATCATTGATTCCCGTGTGGTTCTAAAAATTAAATGGAATTTAATAACTTAATTTACAAAATACTCGAACTTTTTAATGAATAGTTCGAATGGTTCTATTTACAAAATATCTGAAGTTTTATGAGTTTTGATTCTTACGTTTGGTAGAATGCACGAGACATGAATGAACAAACAAATTTTATCACATATATACTAACCAATCTTGTTGTTTAGTGTAGTAAAAGTATTTCTTTACGTGTTTTCTTGTAAAGTTAGTAGTACGTTCCTCTAAATTTAGGAAATGTTTAATTTCAATCATATTTTAGCGAAGCAACCAAGTATAAAGCTTTTGCACGTTGTTCATATGTATGTCACGTAGAATTGAGGTTAGTGGCGGAGGGAGGTAGGGGCTAGTGAGGTCCCTGATCCCATTCAAATGTGGAAAAAAAATTATACGGTTTTTCAATTTATACTTTTTACTTTTATTTCTTATATTGTTATATTTTGTGTTGGAAAATTTTGAAAATTAAATTAGGTCCACACTGAATCCAAATCCTGCTGCGTCACTGATTGCGATGGCATGTGATCTCGTCTGGCCCCCACTCTCTTCATCTGTTGACATTTTGCTTTTATATGTACGTGTGTGTCTATATATATATATATAATGCGGCTATAGAGGCATACATACACTAATATCGTAGGTTGTACAAATAGCAAAATCCTGGGTAAAGGAGGGCATATAACATTTTAGAAAATTATAATCCCATGTTAAATATTCCAGATTTTGAACATATAATCCTCCCCTACACACCCGAAAGAGGAATATAGAAACTTCAATACTTTCAAGAGTTGGTCCATATATAATAATATGCATTCTTTAGAGATAAGCTTAATTAAGATTCAAAACTATAGCCATTATATAGTCCCGTCTTTGAAAGTGATCGTGATTTAGAGGTTGTAGAATTACTGCCATAAACATTTTCGATTGCATAAATAGAAAAGTCAGCTGATCACTTGAGACATATTTAGTACGGTAGAGTACTAGACAAGTGTAGATATAATTAAGAGATCTATGTAATAAAATTTGTCATCATTTCTAGTTCAATGTGCAAATCATATGTTTTTCAAGTGTTGGCACGTAATCCATTTGTTTCTTGAATTTTACTTGAAATATTATTCTATGTAATGTTTTGTAATTCAAATTCCATGTGATTTGGAAGTTTGATTCATGGAGCAACCTGGATAATTTTGGTTTAGAAGTCCAGTTTGATAAGTGATCAAATTTCATCATCGATTAAGAGTTTAATTAGGAAAATGACTTTGGAATGGATAAGGACTCTACTTCATCAATAACTCCAAAATTTAGCTTCTATAAATACTTCATAAAGTGTAAGCTCTTGATAAACTTAAGAGAGGTTCACGAAAACAATTAGATTGTTGTATACATTGTAAATTTGAGAAAATTGTTTACATTTGGATTAAAAGAATCAAATCTTGCAAAGACAATTTTAGTTTCATGGTATAATAAATTCTCCTCTTCTTTCACAAAAATCTAGGTTGTTGTATGATCCATTATTTTCGTATTGCTCATATTATTCTCGTCTTTAATTATTTGGTCGGATTCTCAACAATTGGTATCAAATATCCTTGTTTCAAACATTCTACATTAGTCTTTTCAAGTTCATGGTCATCTTTGTTAGGTGGGAATGTCATTATTAAATCCATTTGCTTGAAGCTGCAGAAAATTGTCCCAACAAGAAAGAGAAAATAAATCCCAAAGACAACCACATTTCATTCCAATGCTCAAATATGGAACTCATAATTCAAAAATTGGAAGAAATGAAAATAGAATATGTGACAGCAGTGGTTGAAGAAGAAGGCATAACAGTGGATCAATTGTTCTTCCATGATCCAGATGGTTATATGATTGAAATTTGCAATTGTCAAAATCTTCCAGTTATTCCAATTTCATCCTTTCCCGTTAAGAAACTACAGAACCCTAATGATAATCTCACGACATCATCTTTCAATATATTGTGAATTTTAATTCTCTGTTTATTGTTTCTATTTATCACTCTTTATTTATGATTTGCCTTTTTTATGCGTGAAAAATTAATGAAATATTATTTCACATTTTTTAGTAGTTGGTGGTTTTGAGAAAATCTTTGTGGTGGTTTTGAGACGTATGGTGATTTTTCTGGTTTATTTTTGTGCAATGTCATTTTTATTTATGACATATCATTTTTTGTTTAACAAGTAAACAAAGTTGGACTGGATACAAAAGCAAAAGTATAAATTAAGCTTCGTTTAATGACTTTTTTTCTCGAAAACAATGTTTTGAATCGGGATTTTTAAAAAAATGTTTGGTTATAAAATGAGAAAAAATTTTGGATTTACATGCTAAATATTTTATTATGTTAATGTGTGGTTGAAAATGAGTATAAAAAAAAGTTTTCAAATAATGATTGTCAAATAGGGGCTAAATGATCCATTAATTGAGAATCAATCCATAAACTTAATAATCTCTTATATTTTTCACCCTATTATAAATTAGGTGTCATTTTGCAAAGAAGCTTATATATAGAAGCTTTGATGCTGGAGAATTTGGCACATGATGGTAGGGGTGGCAACGAGCCCGAGCCGCTAGTGAGCTGCTCAGCTTGTCAAGTTCGCGAGCGGCTCGTGGGCTCGTGAAAAATTAAAGAAAAATTTAAAAAAAAACGTTAAAAAAAATCAAAAAGCTCGCGAGCTCGTGGGCCGGGCCGAGCCGAGCTCGCCCACGAGCAAACGAGCCTGCTCGGCTCGTGAGCTCGTGGATCGTGTCTCACGAGCCACGAGCTCGGAGCCAGCTCAGCCCATTGCCATGACTAAATGATGGACATTTCTATTTGAGTCATGTCTGTACACAAGTATACTCACAATACAATCAATGTCAGACATGATAAATATCAAAAGAGTCGTTGATTTTGTAAAGGACACATATACCATCATGTAACAAAACTATTAGCGTTGCAAAATTGGGGGCAATATTGTCTTTTTATGCATTTGAAGAGGTTTTAGCAAAAGTACTATTTAAACATATGACATTATTGTGCATCACTGCTATGGTGGACTCATGTTGAAAAATGAGGTACAAATTAATGAAATTTTACGACAATTAATGGGGGCAAAGGGACAAAATATATGTAAGGAGAGGAGCAATAATTTTTATTTATACTTCAATCAATTGCAATTCTCATAGCCAGGATCAAAATGCTATCAAATCAATTACGAATAATTTGTCACGTGTCAACTCTCATCTTTTTCTCGTTATTTTAAAATTCATCTACATCCAGTCATGGGAAACCGGGTTGCAGATTCTTTGGTGGAGTACACAGTTGTAAAACGTATATGCGTGTACATTTATTGTTAAATTTTGAGGAAAACGTGTTTATGTAAATGTTTCGTGATGACATGCGTGTTTGATAGATTGTTAAAGACTAGAGTGAGTAACAATTTTGTTAAGCATACGCCTGTTTTGTTTAATTCTATGTAGTCCCAATATACTATACAAACATTCTAATCATAACCATTTATCATGAATTGATCTTCCTTTATTTGGGATGTGATTGGTATTTTTAAGGACATGACACAAAAAAGATTTAAGCTCCTGTTTGGTAGATATTAAAATCAAGTTTTAACAGATTTTGATAAATGTTGATGAAATGTGTAGTTGAAAAGTTTTGGATCTTATGAAACATGTAATTAAAATAAATTATTGATTTTGACTTAGATTTTAATCAAGTTTTTTAGCGATGCCGCTAAAGAGATTACTTCGAGTATATAATATTTCCTTGCTTTTCATCATAAAGCCTATGAATCATGCTACATGTACAATCTAGTTTGACAATATTGATTGACAACTCATATTTGGCAATATCACGTTCATCAATTTCAAAAACTGATTTTTAAATCAAATGACCTGAATTTTGGCAACACCAACATTGTCAACCATTATTATCAAGTATGATTATACAAATAGCATAATTGTAAAGCCTATAGTGGTGCAATAAAAAAAATAGTAAGTATGAAAGGAGGTTGGGTTTTGAGGAGTGTTCATCACATAATTCTAATGGTAAAATCTGGAATTTTTTTTTTTGGAATTGGGAAATGACAAGATTTGAGCCGCATCAGATTTTAATGCTGTAGTTGCTTTGCTTAACAACAAGTGAAGAGGGTCGTGGGAGATTCAATATCTGACGGAAGAATTTGATCATCAAAACACCCCATATTTGCAGGGAGAGCAATAAAGTTGCAGATTGGCTGGCTAATGCGGCTATATAGAAGAAGTCTACAGATTTTTACGGTCCGACTGAGGTTCAGGGAATCGTTTGTGGATTAATTTGCATGGATGAGCTGGGGTTCCTTCAATAAGAAGTGGCTAAGGTTAGGTTCAGATTTACCAGTTTAGATGGTTAGACCTTTTTCAGGTTATATTTTTACAGATGATAGCTTAGGTTTAGTTAGGTTGCTTTGTGTAAAGCGTTCCATGGTTGCTTTGTCTTCTCAAGTGTATCTTCTTGTTCATATATGACATGGCTAGAGATTTCGTGATCTTCTTGCTTATGCATAGGAGGTGTTAAATCCCCTCACGATTACCCAAAAAGAAGAATCTAAAATTATCAATTATTTATTTGATTACTTACTAAAACCAGTAGCACATTTCTTGTGAAATCTGCACAAAACATACTTGTAAATCTCAGTGAATCCTTGAATTCAAACATATATGTTTTGGACAAGGTCCCATTTGTCGGATTTTTGTATCCAAATTAGGTTGGATTTTTTTTTTATATATAACATATTTTTCCTTTTTTGCAAGTGTTTTTATTGAAAAAAAATTTGGGAAATATTATTTCCTTTATTCCACGTGATTTTTGATCTTGTTTTCATCTTTGTGGTATTTCTAGTGTTAGATATCCACTCTTATAAATACTAAACCCTTTTTACATATTTTGTACTACTGAAATACAGAATAACTGCGTAGGCTTAGTTATTGTATTTATTTTCTCCATATTAGTTAATTGGGTAAAATACATCACTCATCTATCAATTAATATTTTGCATTTTATCTTGTTGTTTGTATGCGATCATATACTTCATATTTGTCATATATATTACCTCGATCCATTTTATTTCCCAACATTATTTGCAACTTGATCAAGTCCATTTGCGTTGGTGGATAAGAATGAAGTTGAAATGTGATGTCCATCCAATTAATTATTGATACATTATTTTTAAATTAGGACAAGGGCTTCGAAATCGTGGAATAAAATTGCAAGCTGCCATGGAAACTTTTGTTGTTGAAATATATTGAGATATCATTATGCTCGAGAGTGAATGGTCTCATGACCAAGTGTTATATAGAACGAAGTTGGCTTTGTTGAGAATGAAACTTTAAATAAATTTGTCCGACTTTCAATTGAGGAGCTTCACTTATAGATCGGAAAACTTAGCCCCTGTTTGGTGTAGATTAAAAGTTAATAAAAATATTTAAGCCAAAGTCGTCAATTAAGCCATTGTTTGAGCCCCATTTTATCAAAAATTCATTTTTTTCAAAACTCGTTTTCAACCTCACATTTTTCAATAAATTAATAATACACATAAATCGAAAAAATTTCTTCATTTTTTATCACTCATTCTCCAAAAATCGCCATTTAAAATTGCATTTTTCTCTCAAAATGAGGCTCAAACAATGGCTACTTTAACCACATATTTGATAGACCCACAACATTTTAATCATACATTTCATTCCCTATTATCAAAATTTATTATAAATCTGATTTTTATATACACCACATAGTGTCTTAAACTGATTTTCCTCCACGAATTTCACTTGCATTCGTTTAACATGAATTTTGCCTATGTCAAGTGGAGCATACATTGAATCCGAATTTATTATCGTAACTTAGAAAATGTAGACAATTAAGGTTGCATTTTCATCATAGGTGACTAGGAGAATGTTTCTAAATTTTATGATGAAAAAGAAGTAACACATGCTCTAGTAATTTATGGGGTTGGTATGGGCAGCCAATTTCTTTTTATGTGGAAATTTGACACAGGCTTAATTTGGCTGGGTAGAAAGAACGTTTTATTTATTTAATGTTATTGAAAAAACCATTTTTGCCAAAAGAAAAAATAATAAACTTCTAGTTTACCCTTATTTAATTATCAACTAATAGTAAATTATTGTTGAAAATAGTAAAGAAATTAAATGATCTGATTTTCAATTCTCACATTGGTTATAATTCTACAAATTAAATAAGAGTATATTAGTAATCAAACGAAACAAAATATTCTCAATAAAGAAACAAGATTATATAATTAAGATAAAAAAAATAAGGAAAGTCGATTCATATAAATGGGATGGAGGGATCATATTCCTTCAACAACTATTAATGCAGTGAAAAAATGGGGTAAAAGGAATGTTATATTTATTTCACTACAATATAAACGCAAGATACGTGTCAACCCCCAATTTTTTTTATTTTTTATTTTAACTCTTTCAAAAATGGTGGAATCAGTACTCATTTGACATCTTTTTCGCTTCTCCCACACAACCAGCCACTCCTCCATTTCCCCATGCAAACCCCATTGTGCTCAAACTTCTCCTAATTCATGTGAAAAATAAAATCAGTCTATATAATTGATACAGAGAACGTACTAATTTAAAATCCTTAAATAACTTTAGTACTAGATTACATTATTGTCAAACCTAGTAAAATGAGATCCACATAATTATTTGATTTGAAAATTGGAGAAGCAATTAATTGAAGGCGTGTGCGGTTAAAGCTAGCTAACTTTCCTGTCCATAAATGATCATAAAGTTAGGCATGATCGTAATAGCTTGGAACCAAGTCTGGTTTACTATTCACTAGATGATTATTGTTCATAAAACTATTGTTATCCCATGAAACTGTTGAATCTGTATTTTTCCCAGCATGACTACACCGCTGTTTGACAACCAGTGTTTCAAAAACTTTTTAATTATTATACTCATTTTCAATCACATATTTACATAATAAAATATTTTGCACTTAAACTCAAAAATTTTCCTAAATTTTTTACCACGCATTCTCCAAAAAATCACTATTCAAAATTTCATTTTCTCAAAACGATAGCCAGCCATCAAACAGGAGCCTAGTAGATTGAATAAAGATAATAGCTGAAGAATTGCATATATTGGCCCATGTTTGACAACTATTAAAATGAGTTTTGAAATAATAGTTTTTCGAGTAATGTGCGGTCAAAGAATAGAATTTTTTTTAATTTACGTGTAAAATATTTTATTGTGAGAATGTGTAATTAAAAAATGAATTTGAAAACAAAAATTATTTTAATGATTGTCAAACAAGGGCTTAACATTACCTCCGATGCGTTTTTTTTTTTTTTTTTCTCAGTTAGGTGCTTTAGTACTTTTCCATTGTTGATTCCTTCAATTTTTCTGAAAATTGAATTTACTTTTTGTCTTGAAGCATTCCGTACTGAAGTGTGATGGAATATTACTTCGTATTTTCATCTCTATTGTCCATAGACAACCTCTTTGTTCATGCTCAAAGTAACAACTCATTGTGCGTGGAGAAATCAAGGGGTCCAAACCCAGGGTAGTTCCCGCAGTCAAGCAGTGGCTCAAAGTAGACCAAGTTGTACTTAAAAACAGTTACATTACGGGTACATAACAAAAAAAAATTGACAGAAAATCTACGTAACAACACTTCTGTTAAAAAGTAACATTTTGGACCCAATAATGGCCGTGAGTAATTCGTGACACCTGTTGTCCACTGTATGGTGTAAGGATATTGCAGTTATTATTGTTCACGGGTTAATAATTCTATATTAAATTTTGTTTGGTCATATTTGTACTTGCATTATGAACAAAACTCTGCAAGTGAAGAATGTGCATAAACTATAGAATAACGATTAACAGCATCATGTAAACTACACGCTCTAAAAAAATCGATTTTCTCTCTATTTTTTCAATCATTCATTCTCTAATAAAATAATATTACACATAAATTCAAAAAAAAAATCTTCTTTTTTAACCACAAATTCTTCAAAAAAAATCACTATTTTAAAATACATTTTTCTCCAAAATTTGATTTTATTGGAGCCCAAACCAGGGCTGAATGTTGGATTTTGTTGAGGTAATACATTTATGTGTATCGAACTTCTCCTAGTCATTTACTTTATTTTACCTTTGTCAAATAGATTGTACATCTTTTTCGATGCGTTGACAATAACATGTCTTGTTAGGTTATGCATTTCATTGATCCTTTACTACATGCAATTTATAAGATTTGTTAAGCCTCATCCAAACTAGACTCCAGCATAACCACGTGGCAACAACCTAATAAGAAACCTAAGCCCACTCGATGTCACTTTCCTACCTAGCCAATTCGAAACCCTTCAGTAGTCAAAGTGATCACACCTTTAAACTCCCATGCAGAGGCCAAAGCTCCATGGACGATGTGACGCGATGTCATGCGCTGCAGCCCCAATCTGAGGTGAATAGCCTCTAGGCGTAAAAGGCACAATCCCCTTAAGATCTTTTGTACAAGATTTCATATGATTGATTGACGTAACTTCTCTACAGCAACCACACTATTAGGTCAATTAGTCGGTCTACCCCTTACATGCCATGCCTAGATCATATGGTGGCTACTTTTTAGAAATATTAAATGTCCATGAGCCTAGAACTAATGGATAGATGCCTATGATAAGGTGCCTCGACCTTTAAAATGAGGTCACGTGTCTTCTCATCCAACGTGTTGAAATCGTGATCAACAAATTAGACATCAGAGCGCTTAGAAGTAGGCCACGACAGGAGCCTACTATATTTAAACCTCAAAAGAAAGGATGGCAAAGGAGCCTGTCAGTTCGAACAGCCCGCGGCTCAAGGTTCGATAGAATCGATCCAAGACTAAGGCTAAGCCCAAATTTCGGGGCCTAGCTCGAGCTTGGGCCAGCCTATGTGGCTCATCAAGCCGCACGGGCCTGCTCTTGAAAATGGCCCATGTTACATGCTCGACCTGACTTGTTGCCAATTTTCAATTTTTTTGTTTAAATTAATATTTAATTTAAGTTTTAAATCAATAACGTATAAGATATATATAAATATGCTTACATAATTAATATTTATAAATATGTTACAATTATCTCTATTTATAATTTATTATCATATTTATTAGTATTCCGGTTATATTTTATTGATACAAATTTTATTATATAGTAGTTAATATAATATTATTTGTTAAGACATTTTCTATTCTAATATTTTTAGTTCTACAATTGAATATCAGGATATTTATACATCTGAAAATTGTATTCTAATTCTTATATTTCCATATTATATGAATTTTTTTTTATTGTATTTTAGTCAAGAAGAACTTGTTTTCTTTACATGAATATTTTGTTGACATGATTTCATCCTTAATGTTTTGATCATAACAAACAAGATTAATATTATTTTTAACAATTAATTTTGAGTGATGATAGTTCAACGTTATAATCAATCAAGTATTGTCAAAATCAGCACATCATAAATCGGGCTCGAAATGAAGATCAAAGTGAAGGTTAAGCATTCAAGTCAAATTATTCAAGACGAGAGCTTAAAAAATCAGAATCGAGTTCAAATCGAGCTCATGAAGAAAAACAAAATCAAGAGTTTAAGAGTCAAACATGTTTGACTAGACTTTCAAGATCATATGTAAAAGTATAACACTTTGATCTTTAGTAATTTTTCATATCACTTGAATAAAATATTTTTGAGAAAAAGTAAGATTGATCTTTCAAAGTGTACTTGAATTTAGATCATATCTCTAAACAAAAATGTTGACTGTCTGGTTGTCGACTGGACTTCTCCAACAGTCCAAAATTTGACCGTACTGACTTCTGATTTTTCCTATACAAATGGTCATATTGATCATCCGAAAATTGGCGGTCGACTAAACTGGTTGTCCGATTAGACAGAAATTTTGGAGTTTTTCATCTCTATAAATATCAACTCACTTGTCATTTATTATAAGAACTTTAGATCATTCAATTAAGATTCTTTTGAGCTAAAATTATATTGATTTCTTTTTCATATCACTTGAATAAAATATTTTTGAGAAAAAGTAAGATTGATCTTTCAAAGTGTACTTGAATTTAGATCATATCTCTAAACAAAAATGTTGACTGTCTGGTTGTCGACTGGACTTCTCCAACAGTCCAAAATTTGACCGTTCTGACTTCTGATTTTTCCTATACAAATGGTCATATTGATCATCCGAAAATTGGCGGTCGACTAAACTGGTTGTCCGATTTGACAGAAATTTTGGAGTTTTTCATCTCTATAAATATCAACTCACTTGTCATTTATTATAAGAACTTTAGATCATTCAATTAAGATTCTTTTGAGCTAAAATTATATTGATTTCTTTCATTTCATTTATTATTATCAAATCATTTTACTTTAAAAAACTTTTGATCAAATTAACTTTTTAAAATCTACTCATCAATGTTTTTCATTTGAAAAATATTTTTTGAACTTACATTTTTACATTCATTTAAATTTATTTCTTCATAGCAAAAACTTTGATTGTTGGATCCAATTTCTTGAATCATTTCTCTTATCAATGTTTTTCATTTCTCTTTATGCTTAATCTATCTATATCAATTTTAAAAGAGATATATTTTTTAAGAAGATATTTGCACTTACATTGCATAAACTTTTTCTATTTCTTCATATTGAAACTTTGATTGAATCAAACTTGTAAACATCATATTCATCAAAATTTCTAGTTTCTCTCTTAGTACTTAATTTATCACAAATTATTCATTGAAAGAGAGATATATTTTTTAAGAAGATTTTTGCACTTACATTGCGTAAACTCTTCTTCTTCTTCTTCTTCTTCATATTGAAACTTTGAT
>CAIGRP010073322.1:2222-12756 GCA_903798385.1 Fraxinus cuspidata | reverse complement strand
CATAAGAGTTTTATTGAAATAAGGAAACCAGAATTTTTTTCCTGACTTGGCCTGGGCGGGCGCCTAGTACATAAATTTTTGCTCCTGTTGATGATGTTGATAGCCGGGCGAACTGGGCGGCTGCCCAGTTATAAAACTTTTGCGAATTTTCTTTTCACTCATTTTCTTCATTCTTTCTTTCATCTTGGTCATCCACATCAAATTACTTCAATTTTAGTGCTTCAATTTTTACTCAAATGCATATTAGTCCCCAAACTTCCGTCAATTGGCCGATTTATCCTTCTTTCTTTTCCAATTGCTTAGAAATAAGTCCAAAACTGAAATAAGATAAAAATAACTTACGTTAAGTAAAATGCACTAATAAAAAAACAAAAAACCCTAGTAATATGGCCACAAATAAGTGCACAAAAATGCACGTATCAATACGTAACAACAATTAAATTTAATGAAGGAATTTCTTGAACCAAAGAGCAGATTTCTTGGGGTATCTTTTGAGTCCATCTGTGCGGTTCAATTCAATCATTACCGCCAGTACCTAAATATCATATTTAGCTTGTTCCGACTTTATAATCCCTCAATAGAATGAATAAAAATATGCCTTTCTTTTCTTTGAGAAAAATTATGTAGGAAAAGTGGAAGGGCAGGCATGTGGGCTGTAAACGTACATTCTATCAGGAAGTTAGGATTAATGTTAATTTTTGTTAGTTTTCCTGATTTAGGATTTTGCTTCCTAACTTTATTCATTACACCTGAATTAATCCATTAGTCTACCCATAGAGGATGAGTAAATTTGTGTTTACTTGATTTTTTTAATCAAATTTTTGGTATTTTAATCGACTAATGTTGCCTAATAACTAGTATTGTTACGAGTCAATAGAAAATTAGAAGATTGTATTCTTTTTCACTATTATTTCATCTTATGGTATATGCTGATGATATTATGATCATATTGATGTGAGAAAAAAACTGAATTTTCAATACCTACATAGTGAAGTAAACGTCAACAAAATTATTTTCAAAGAATGTAAAAACTCCAATTTAAAATTCAACATAAAGGGCTGATTTCCTTATATCAATGCAAAAAATAATTTCAAAAGTCAACGCAACGCATAACAGCGATTGAATTTTTTGAAGGAATTTTAGAACCAAAGAGCAGATTTCTTGGGGTTTCTTTTGAGTCCATCTGAGTGGTCCACATAAACTATACAAAACTTTTGAGTGTATCCAGAACCCCACTAATAATTGTCTAAGAATGACCATGGGAAGAAGCCCTTCACGCTAACCCCTTTCCTGCAATAGAAATCACAGTGTTAATAATCATTCTTTGGTTCAGCGCGTGAACTATATTTTTGTCCACTAGAGTGCAAGAAATATAATTAAGAATGCAAGAAATATCATATGTTTAATTTCTAATTCTAGACGGAATTTTATTATTGATTCATGCAACAAACATAATATAAAAATACACAAGAAATTTGTTTTAAGTTGTTCTAGAAATGATGCATAATTTATATTCGACAATGTTGGAATTTGGGTGTGAACCGAATTCCTTTGTTTTAGTATTGAATAATACTAATTGAAATACACATCAAGGACAATTCAATTTGAAATGCTAATGGAGTTTTATGTAAAGTTGAAGTTCTATTTTGAAAGTCCATTGATAGTTGGAAATTGATATTGGATTTGAAGAAAAGTTTGGGATGGAGAAAACAATTTGAGCAAAAATAAATAAATAAATATTTCCGGGCAGATTGCCCGGCTCCGTGGCGCCTAGAGATGGGTGCCGTGGCGCCACCTGTTTTGGTTCGTTTGTTCCGCATTTTTCATTCCTACTTCATTTTGGACTCAGTTTTTGACATCCTACTTCATCAACAATTCTACTAAGAGGGTTTGGACATCCCCTACATGTTCCTTATAAATACCAGACTCTTCTATACAATTTATAAATATAAGAAAATAGATTACTAGAATAATAGGATCCATTGTAATTTTCTCTCTTCTCCATTATTCTTGAGTCAATAAAATTTCTTAATTCATTTGCTATATTCTTGTCTTCTTTTATTTTTTTGCTTGATCATATACTTCATTATTATTTGTCATATAACTTCAACATTTCAATTTGGTGGTTGGTTTCACAACAAAGTGGTATCAGATCGATTCCGGTATCGATTTTGTTTATAAGAAGTGGTATCGGAGCTCAGGTTTAGTAGTTCCACAAGAGCTCAATGTTTGATTTGTTCAAAGTTTTTTGTTCGTGATGGCTTCCATGAAGTATGATATACTGCTTTTGGATCGGAACATTAGATTTTCACTATTGCAGGTTAAGATACATGCAATACTCGCACAGTTGGATTTGGATGTTGCGTTGCTGGGTATTAACAAGATGTCAGTAACTTTGACCGCGGCTGAAAAATTACGAAAATATAAGAAGAGAGTTCATCACATTCATCTTCATCTATCAAATACTATTCTTCATAATGTTTTGAAGGAGAATTCAGTAGGTGCTTTATGGTTGAAGTTAGAGTAATTGTGCATGACTAAAAGTTTGAAAAGTAAGTTGAACCTTAAGCAGCGTTTATACTCTCATCGAATGACAAAAAGAGGGTCATTGGAAGATCACCGGCTGTATTTAAAGAGATCGTTGCTGATTTGGAAACTTTGGAAGTAGAGTACGATGAAGAAGATTTGGCCTTGATCCTATTGTGTTAGTTGCCTGCTTGTTTTCTTCATTTAGAGACGCGATCTTGTATAGTCGCGATATTCTCACCATAGCGGATGTGTATGATAATTTATATGTAAAAGAGAAGATGAAGCATTTGGTTTCTGATGCCAGAGATGGAGAAGATCTAGTTACCCATGGTGGTTCTAGAAAGGGCGGATTGAAGTCTAAATTCACAAATCAGATTTGTAACTACTGCAAGAAGAAGGGACACTTGAAGAAAGATTACTACAAATTGCAGAATAAAGAAAGGATGGCTGCAAGTAGATATTCAGATTCTTCAGGCGAAGCAGACCTCGCGAGGAACGTTGTAAATGATGGAGATCTCTTAGCTATTTCTGACATTGAGTGTAAGCCGGAAGATGATTGGATTCTTAATTCAGTGTGTATGTTTCATATGTGCCCTAATAAGGACTTGTTTACTACATGTGAAACTATTTTCAAAGGTATCGTGGTTATGGGAAATGACGCACCTTGTCGGGTTGCTGGAATTGGTACAGTCAGATTGAAACTTTTGGATGGGACAATTAGAATACTTGGTCAGGTTCGACATGTTCCGAATTTGAAGAAGAATCTCATATCTTTGTCTATACTTGATTCAAATTGTTATGAGTTCTTTGGTAGAGTTGGAGCCTTGGAGGTTTGTAAGGATGGCCGGTTGTATTGGAAGGACATAAAATGTCTCAGTTATATATCTTGCAGGGTCAAGCAGAATCTAGAAGAGTCAATCAGCACATGTTCAGTACCGTGGTGTAATTCGTATTATGGTGGAGATTGTTAGAATTTGAGTGTGACCTGAATTCCTTTGATGAAGTATTGAAGAATTCTAATTGAAGTGCACATTAAGGATAATTCAGTTTAGAATGCTATTTGAGTTTTATGTAAAGTTGAAGTTCTAGTTTGGAAGCTCATTGGGAGTTAGAAATTGATATTAAATTTGAAGAAAAGTTTAGGATGGAAAATACTATTTGAGCAAAAAAAAAAACAAACAAACAAAATTTTTGACCAGATTGCCCGGAGGTGGGCGCTGCAGCGTCACCTGTTCTGGTCCTTTTTTCTCGTTTTTCATTCCTACTTCGTTTTGGACTCATATTTTGAACGTCCTCTACATGTTCCTTATAAATACTAGGCTCTTCTTACAATTTTTAAGTGTGAGAAAATATATTACTAGAATTATAGGATCCATTATAATTTTCTCATTTCTCCATTATTCTTGAGTCAATAAAATCTCTTAATTTCTCAGCCATATTTTTGTCTTCTTTTATTTTTTTGCATGATCATATACTTCATTATTATTTTTCATATAACTTCAACATCTCAATTCGGTGGTTGATTTCACAACAAAGTGGTATATTATTAATTCTGGTATCGGCTTTGTTCATAACAGACAATAAATCTTTTGCGTACAAAATACCATATAGAATTAGTACTTAGAGAAATCAAGATATATGCATGAAAATATGATCAAATTGTAGCTTACCGAAGTCTTAAACAATATATAAAATGAAGTGAGATATACGAATATAAATCTTCTTAAGCCAAATTTCGATGAACTGATGCAAAAAGGATTAAATGGACGTTTGTTTCCCAAGTTAAAACGCTTCTTCGAGAACTACTATATCACAATATTAATTTTATCGGGCAAACCAACATTTAATTGTACTCTTCTAGAATGTAATATATCAAATACTAAATATCAAGCACGAAACTCAAAAATATTTATGAAAATTATTTTGACATAATTTGAAGAAGGAAAAAAATTTATAAATCCGGTATATGAAATTTGATTTGGAGCGAAGAAAATGGAATTAAAGAATGACATTTATAGATTTTCAAGTGTCTTCGAATGGATGTATCTTTTGACATAAATTAAATTGAACCATTAGATCATACCTTTCATATTTGATGTGCATTGCATCATATCAAAAGGTCATGACTTTTTATTATGTATATTTTCGAATAGTCACACCCAATTCGAAACAACATGACTTTTTTATATGTACTCTTTTGTATTTGAAGAGTCGCGATTAGTTATAGAACCAATTAGAGACTTACCCAATATACACCTATAAAAATAATCTCGTAAATTCCAACATATCATTCTTGGTGATGGCACGGGTTCCAAATCTCTTTCTCCAAAATTTCATATATCTTTGTTGCATATTTTTTATAGCAATCGTACCATATTATAACAAGTAAAGGATTTTGGACTTGAGTTGAGCTCAGCTCGTCCATAGGACCGAGCTCTTGTGTTTAAGGGTTGGGCGGTTCAATTTAATCATTACCACCGGTAACTAAATATCATATGTAGGCTTTAGAAACTTCCAATTCAATCATGTTGCTAAATATATAAATAGAATTTGCTACACAGAATTTACACTCACCAACGAGCATTCTAGCATGTTCCTACTTTATAATCCCTCTAACAGAATGAATAAAAATATGCCTATTTTCTTTGAGAAAAACTATGTAGGAAAATTGTAAGGGCAGGCACGTGGGCTGTATATGTACCTTCTATCAGGAAGTTAGGATTAATGTTTCATTTTGTTAGTTTTCCTGATTCAGGATTTTGCTTCCATAATTTATTTATTACGGCTGAATTAATCCATTAGTCAGACCTGTTTAAATAAGACCCATAGAGGATGAGTAAATTTTTGTTTTCTCAATTTTTTTAATCAAATTTTTAGTATTTGAATCAACTAATGTTGCCTAATAACTAGCACTGTTATGTAATAACTAGCTATTACAAATTTTTTAGTATTTGTATTTGTTTGGCTATTATTTCTTCTTGTTGTATATACGGATGATATGATGATCATATCGATGAGGAAAAAAAAATTGAATTATCAATACCTTAATAGTGAAGTGAACATCAACAAAATTATTTTCAAAGCATGCAAAAACTCCAATTTAAAATTCGACATGAAGGGCTGATTTCCTTATTTCACACAACTAACATCAACCAATTATTTCCAGTGCAAACCCCAATCTTAAAATCTTACACAATTGAGCTAACTTCCTTGTTTGATACAACATCGACACAATTATTGCAATACAAACCGAATTTTAAAATTCAACACAGTACATAACAGCAGTTGAATTTATTGAAGGAATTTCTTGAACCAAAGAGCAGATTTCTTGGGGTATCTTTTGAGTCCATCTGAGCGGTCCACATAAACTATACCAAACTTTTGAGTGCATCCAGAACCCCACTCATAATTGTCTAAGAATGACCATGGGAAGAAGCCCTTCACGTTAACCCCGTCCCTGCAATAGAAATCACAGCGTTAATAATCATTCTTTGACATTGAATTGAAGAGTTTTGAAGAAAAAATATGCAACCAAATTTATTAATTTCATTCCAAATATATACTGCATAATTTTCATATTTGAGTGTAAAATTAACTGGTAAACTGAAAGAAGGGGGGAAAATAGAGAAAGGGTAATACTAATGTTATAAGAACTGAACTAGTCAATACATGAAAAACTGATGTAAAACCCTAGGGTGAACTAGGAACTCAGTTCATGTTTTAAAGAAAAAAAAGAATATTATATATTTATTTTTTTACTATCCATTCAAATCTAATTCGACACTTAAATCTTTTGTGCTTTCACATCAATGTTTAGGTTTAGTGTAAAACCTTGATAAAATTTGGAAAATATACTCACCTAATGGCTTCTGTAATGACCAAAAGATGACGGCGGTAAAAATTTACCCCCTGTGGATCATTGGTCCCTTGCTTTACGGTAGTAATATTAGAATCACCAATTGCTAGCAATAATTTCAAATATTTCAATGAGGAAAAAGATTTAAAAAGGAACACTTGTAGGTTTCCATTAAATTGAAATGGACAAAATATTGCCTTCATATAACTTTTTTCTCACCAATTTCCATAATATAAATAGTTGGATTCTTGTACTTCTGCTTCGTGTAGACAAGGAGATCTCTAAGTCCTCTTGGATACACATAAAAGATACTTACACCTGTCTATAGAACTATAATAACATATAAACTATTATTGCTGAGAAAATGCGAACAAAGTCTCACAATGCTTAACAAGTATGAATTATTGATATGTAGACTTGATTACTTAGTCTAAAAGCATCTCCAATACATTCTATAGATTGTCATCTAAGTACCAATTCAAGTTGAAAGACTTGCTATCCATAATCCTAATGTCTAGTAAATAGACAATCAAGTTCAAAATTGGTCTCTAATAGGTTGTATCTAGAACTCAATATTGCTGCTTAGGTATCTTTTATTTTCTCAAAAAAAAAAAAAAAAAAAAAATAGCACCACATTTAATGATGCATAAAATATAAATTTACTTAGTCAAAATGTGTAACAACGTGTCTGTTTTTTCCTTTACCACAATAGTCCTTATTAGATTTCATTGTAGATGATTCTTCTTAAAAAATCGTTCACTTTACAATCCATTGAAACATTGGAGATGCTCTAATAGGTTAACCTTTTCAAATAAAACATCAAATCTGTGTTGGAAAAGAAAGAGGAGTGAATGAAGAAATTGTCTTCATTAAAGGAAGGAAAAAATGAAAAATAAAATAAAATTTAGAATGTTATGAAATTATTGTGTCATTTAATTGAAATGGCTATATCATTTAAAAATGTTTGTCTTTCCAGTTGGAAATACTTAAATCCAAGAGCATGTCTCTCTCATAACTCTCACTTGCATGGGAAATTGTAACTCTTTGTAGAGTCATGACCTTTGGATAGATGGACATGTTCAAAGGCAATAAATACGACTTTTTCCTTTGTATTTTACAATGTTTACAAAACCAACCCGATCAACCTGTATGAGTAAAAGGGTCAAAAGGTAAAACCAGTTAAACTGGTACCGGGTCAGCCGTTTTACGACTGGACCGTATTGTCTTCTGGTTTTTAATTTAAGTGGTTTTTAATAATAATCGAACCGGTTTCAAGACTAGTTCCCAGTTTTTCGGTTGAACTAGCCAGTTCGGTTCGATTTTGACAACACTAGTATTTCAATCATCAATTTGCAGAATTTAGGATGCACGATTCTGAAAACTTTTGGAAAAGTAACATGAATGAAGGAACGATTCTGAAAACTCTTGGAAAAGTAACATGAATGAAGGAACGATTCTGAAAACTTTTGGAAAAGTAACATGAATGAAGGAACTTTCTTCATTCTTGAAAGGAAGAAAAAAGGGAATAAAAATATGAAGTTTAGAATATCAAATTATTGAGTCATTTAATTTGAATGACTAATCTTTTAGAAATGGTTGTCTTTTCATTTAGAAAGACATATAACCAAGAGTTCTAAGGCTTATTTTTAAATATTTCACCCTTTCTTCTCTGATGTCTTTCCCTTTAACTCTCCCTCTTTTATGAAAACGGCAACTCTTTATAGACACAACAACAAAAGTGGCTTTTTATGGTATTCATTTATGGCATGCATTCCTACCATAAATGTGTGCCACAATAATTTACGGCATGCTATAATGAACGCTGTAACGTTCTTTTTACGGTCCACATTGCACACCTAAAAATATACTCTTTATAGCATGTTCTTGAACTCCGTAAAAAGGTAATAACGGCGTTCGTTGCATGCCGAAAAAATTGAGTCACTTTTTAGAGCATTGATTTATATGGCATTCAGCCGTACACCGTAAGCAGCCTTAAAAAATAAATTTTGTTGTATGAGCAATGACCTTTAAACTAATGTCACGTGCGAAGGTTATATATACAACTTTTTTCTTTACATTTTAATCATCAATCTCAACAAAGAATATCTGTACATAGAGATGTAAATATAAATTTGGACTAGGCAGCCCCATGATTGCATATTATAAACATGTAAATTAAGGAGTAAAATATATTGTTGCATGTTTGGTAAAACTTCAATTATAATAGCTTATGCTCAAACATAACTTTTATTCAATCATTTCGTAATGACCATAATTACTATTCTCTTTTTATCTATTCATACTTTGAGATAGCCTATGTCCTAGGTCAAGCCACATAAAGATACAAATTGTTCATTTGAGCCATTTTTTTTTTCCCAGAAAAGCAATAAAAATGTTGAAAGGTCATTGAGCGCAGTTATGTCAATTCGGTACATGTTGTATTGTCCCTCACACATTTTTAGAAAAGTCCCACCTAGTAAAAATACGAATCGTGTTAGGTCTATAGATGGCCAGGCCACCCAATGCTGGGCTTGGTGGACCGACATGCTTTACCCCTCTATTTGTAATTTTTGATCATAACAAATATCAAAATAAAAATAAATAAATAAATACATAAATAACTTCAAATATAAATGTACCGGATCACCAATGAATTTTCCATTTCTCTCAGCTGCAAAATACGAGAGAAACCATTGCAAGGAGACACGTTATATAGGGCAAAATGTATTCCTATTATTATGAGTAAAGAGAATAAATATGATAATAGTAAGCACTTTTCTTTTCTTTTTTTTTTTGAAGGTAATATATGAACTTACTTGTGAGATTAGTTCGTGCATCTGTTGAGTAGCTGATGTTAACACAATTTACAAAAGGAAGATTGGCAGCATAATTTGAAGTGTAGTAATTGACTCCTAAGAAATCGTAGGATCCCTTCAACGACCTAGATTCTTCTTGTGTGAAATTTGGCAAGCGTTTTCCAACAAGGGAACGCATGCTTTTCGGAAAGTCCCCATATGTTATGGGGTGTAAAAACCTTCAAAATGTCATCAATATATACATGTTAGTAGGACATATGTTCAGGAGGACAAATAAAGAAATGTAATAAATTTTGTCATATTATGTTTGGTCTTGGCAATTTCATAAACAAAATTTTAACTTCCTTCTTTCAATTGATATTCGTGAGTCTTGTCCTATATAGTCAACTCTGTACCAAATACATCATTACAAATAATTATGTTTATACAAAAGCGAGGAACTGAGTTCATCATGAATGGTTGATAGAGTTTTGGTAAAAGATACGTGAATCTAACATTAACGTTGTACTCACCATCCATACATAAAATCAAGGGCTCGTTGTGCTGCCTTCACATCAGCTTGGCTTTTCGAGTAGGGCACAAACCAGTGAGAAACCAGTACGATGCCAATCTGTCCCTTCTGAAATGGCTTTATATGTAATAGCATCACCAATATTACACTATTATTAGTAATTGAGCCATAAGTGAAATATTCTCAAGTACACTACGTTTATAGAAGTTAACCTCCTAAAAGGTAAATTCCAGAATTATGTACTTACTAACCTTGTACTTTTCCCTATATAATTTGACTGTTTGAGCATGGCAAAGGAGCACGAACTGGGCAACAATGTAAGGTTCGGTGGCGGAGTTTCCAGCAGGACATTGATTGTTCATCCAAGAAGAACAGTGTCCAGGAGCCTCTATCCCTGTATCATAACCCCATGATGCGAGTGTATATGGCTCATTGAATGTTGCCCAATGCTTAACCCTCTCACCAAATTCTTTGAAACAAACTTCTGCAAAATCTTTATAATCATCACTGCAGACAAAGTTGTCATTAATTAGTTGTGTCGATGTCTAATGGTTTCCTTAATGTTCGATATATGATCTGTGATTCATTATCATTAAGTCGATGAAATCTATGGTTGAAATATTGATAAAAATTATGGATTTTAAAAAATGTGATTAAAATTAATTGTTGGTCAACTTAAATTTTTATTATTTTTTAGCTAAACCAAACAGGACCATGGTGGTTTTCACAAAAATGTAAGGTATGAAAACATGATATTAAGTGTTGCTTGATACAAGGTAGCTTTTTAATTTTTCGAATGCAGCTTTTTTTTTTTTTTTTTTT
>CAIGRP010073316.1:0-10349 GCA_903798385.1 Fraxinus cuspidata | reverse complement strand
TCTTCTTCCCAAATATATATATATAGCCCATATTTGGTACACATTAAAATTCTCATTTTCATTCTTCTACTTATTTTCAACCACACATTATTTAATAAAATAATATTTTTCATTGCATCAATAACTGTTCCTTCTTTTTCAATCACACATTCTCCATCAACTGAAATTATAATTATTTATGTTTCATTTTTGCATTTTTATTTTTTAAATGGAAAATCTGACGGATGTTGATAACATGTAAATTTTCTGTGGTTTCCAATGGATAGAGCGTATATCACAAATGGAAACCTTTTTAAGGGGTTTTCTAATATTAATCCATTATTTTATTAGAAAATATGTAGTTGAAAAAGAAAGAGAAAAATATATTATTGAATTAATGGAGCCCAAACATGTGCTTAGTAGAAATTACGTACACCCATGTTTTTTAACTTTCAATTTCAAAAATAAGGTTTAAAAGCTTTTAAAACAAAAATCGGGTGATAATTTAATTTTTGTAATATTAAATATATAATTAAATTAATCGACATACCTACCCAACTATCAACCCTACTTGATTTCACTCCTAAACCCTAAATCATTTTTAATATTAAATATAAAATTATAAAATTAAATTAATGTATATACCTACCCAACTATCAACCCTACTTGATTTCACTCCTAAACTCTAAATCATTATTCTCTTTTATTCTCTCCGTATTAGCTCCATTATCTCCTCTCTATTCTCTCTATATCACATCTTTCTCTCTTCGTCGCGGGAATCAACATCGCTCACCACTTTAAGCGTTGGTGCAGCGCCACGCAGTGACGATCAACATTGAGATCGTGGCTGCGTCGTGACTATTTGGGCACATGGACGCTCACAGCTCCGCTACAACGACGATCTACGCGATTCTAATGGTGGTTTTTGGGTGACTTTTTCCTCCGATCTTCTGGTTAGCCCGTGTTTTAGGGTCATTTTATTAGTGGTTGTTAATGTTTTGCAAATGGTGGAGGTAGTGGGTGGTGGTGGTGACGATGGTGATGGTGATAGTGATGGTGCGGCTGTGGTGATAAAGTGGCTTGACATTCGATAGGTGTCGGTGGTGGGATTATGGTGGGGATGAGATGAATAATGTTTTTGACCAATTAATTTGGTGATTGTAACTAATAAATTGATTAATTGATGATCAATAAATAATATGTGACTGATAAAATAAATAATATGTTACCTAAAAATGTGCGATCACGATTAAATTTGATAATTTGTGATCAAGAAATAACTTGTGACTAATTAATTTGATAACTTGCGATTATAAAACAAGTTTTGAGCTATAAGATTTATGATTTGTGATCGAAAAATAATACACGATCTATTAATTTGATAATAAGTCGTGACCTATGAAATTTGTAATTTGGGTCTGTGATATTATGTAATCGTGACTAGTACGTTATTGTGATCATAAATTATATAATATTGTCACCTTAATATATCTAAATAATGAAATATTTTTAATTAATTATTTACCTCCTCCACGATGGCCCAGGGCAGGGTCGGTGGGGGGCCCTCAAGGTTGGGGTTCAACCTTTTTTTAAAAAAAAAAAATGTAGTATTGATAGACTAGGGACGAACGCTTTTCATGCGAAAGGTTGGGCTATTCATTGCTATTTAATTATTTACCTCCTCCACGATGGCCCAGGGCAGGGTCGGTGGGGGGCCCTCAAGGTTGGGGTTCAACCTTTTTTTTTTTATACATTTGAGCACAAGGATCATACATTTTACTACCCAATTCAATTATAAATTTCTTCTACAAAAGCACTATTTTTCTCCCTCTACATTCAATGAGGAACTATCTCTCAACATATACGAATACAAACAAAACACACACACACACACACACACACTCTCTCTCTCTCACTCACACACACACACACTCTCTCTCTTTCTCTCCCTCTCTCATCCACAAACAAAAAAGGGGGTTAATTATATGGATGGTTACCGAATTTAAAAACACACTCTCTCTCTTTCTCTCCCTCTCTCATCCACAAACAAAAAAGGGGGTTAATTATATGGATGGTTACCGAATTTAAAAATGTATCTCAATTGTCATTAAACTATAGGCCGTATTACCCATCCATTACCTAAATTGATTTTCTTTGTTAAATCTAATTAAAAACGTGTCAAATGAAATTTTACCTTGGCCAAAATCAAATAACCAATTAATACTAAGCGAGTTTGGAATGTCCATTTCATTTCAAATTATAAAAATCTAAAAGTTCTCTCATTTCCTCCCAAATGAACTACTGAAGATCATCTGGCAACATGGATATTTTCAATAATCCTCATGATACAAGGTCAGATAGAGAGCGCTGATTAATGAAGCCATGGGAAAGGTTGGAGATCATCTGGCATTTGGAAGTTTGTTTCTAATAGCTGTAGTGTTGCTTTTGTGTGAAAAAAAATCATTTTTTTTTGAAAGAATCTTGATTGTATAATCATCCTTTAATGGCAACTGTATAAGAAAAATAACACTAATGAAGAGGAGTAGATTATCAGCTGCTGAATAATGTGCAGCACGCTAATGTGAAATATGAATTCCATTCATTCAATTCTTCTCGTTACATTATGAAGACTTAATTACACACACACACACACATATACAACTTATTCTAACAACCTTATACAAGTGCAAAAAAACTATTTGCACACTAATCATACACCAACAAAACAACTGAATTGGAATCTACTATAACTCCTCTCAGCATGTGGTATGTTCCTTGCAATGCATTTTCTGATGGTGGATCCTTCTAGGTCCCTCTTGAATGTTCCAGCTCGTAATTTCCAGCTCGTGACTAAGTGCAATCTTGAATTTCAACAGCCCCCATCAAGGTGGAGAGTAAATGTCTTCTACTCCCATCTTGAACAAATGAGAATAGAAAACATCAGAAGTGGGAGGTTTAGTTAGTATATCAGCTATTTGCGCAGTAACAATGCTCTATTCTTGTATTTTTTCACGCACCAAATGATAATCCAACTCAATGTGCTTCGTTCTTTCGTGAAAAATTGGATTAGCATCTACGTGTAAAGCTTCTTGATTATCACAAAATAATTCTGCCGACTGTGAATGAGAGACGCATGCAAATCATCAAGTACATACTTCAGCCATGTTAATTCACAACAAACAGCAGCCATGGCTATGTACTCCACTTCTGCAGAGGACCTTGAAACTGTGCTTTGTTTCTTGGATCTCCAAGATACTAAAGATGGGCCAATGAATACACAATACCCAATTATTGACCTTCGAGAATCTGGACATGCCCCCCAATCTGAATCATTGTATGCCTTACCTTGCAAATTAGAAGATGAAGGAAATAACAGTCCTTGGCCCAGTGATCGTTTGATGTACCTAAGCACCTTGTGTGCAGCATTCATATGTGGTACTCTAGGTGCCTGCATATACTGACTTAATAAATTCACTGACTAGGATATATCAGGCCTGGTAATTGCTAAGTAGAGCAGTCTTCCTACCAATCTTCTAGCTGGAGTGGCTCCAATGGTCCCTGAGTCTGCTAAGATATTTAATGCATATTTCCTCTGGCAAATTTGAATTTCCCTTGCTGATCAAGCCACCTATATTCCAAGAAAATACTTCAACTTTCCCAAATCTTTAATTTTAAATTTATTATCAAGTGCAACCTTAAGTGAGTTAACAACCTTCTCATCATTTCCAGCTATTATTATGTCATCTACATAAACTAATATGGCTGTAAAAGAGTCACCTGAGCTCTTTGTGAACAAGCTATAATCAGCCTTGGATTGATGGAATCCTTGATTGATGATAAAAATGGACAATTTCGAGTACTATTGTCTAGATGCCTGCTTTAAGCTATACAAACTTTTATTAAGTTTTTTGCAAACCTTTGAACCCCCATCAATGCAATAACCAGGATATATTTTAATATAGACCTCTTCATCCAAGTTTCCTTTTAAGAATGCATTATTCACGTCAAACTGATGTAGGTACCAATTCTTTGCTGTTGTTACTACAAGTAATGTCCTCACTATCACTTACTTTGCCACATGTAAGAATGTCTCATGGTAGTCGATTCCTTCCAGCTGAATGTATCCTTTTGTCACCAACCTCGCCTTGTACCTTTCAACTGTTCCATCAGTGTTGAACTTCACTTTATAAACCCATCTACATCCTATAGGCTCCTTTCCAGGTGGCAAATCTGTCACAGTCCAAGTCTATTTTAGTTCAAGAGCTTTTATCTCAACCTGCATTGCTTCACACCACACATGATATTTGATAGCCTCTTGGTAAGTAGTAGGTTCTGATTGTGCAAGTATAGAAGAGGCAAGGGCTTTGTGTTTGTTAGATATTTTGTGATATGAATGCGTTGCACATAGAAGAAATGGTCTACCTGACTCTTGAGAATAAGTAAGTGAGGATGCATGTTGGCAAATGAAGTCTTGCAGGTAGGTTGGTGCCCTTCTACTTCTATCAGATCTTCGTGGCATATGAGAGCTTTCTATGACATTAGGCGATGAATCAGATTCAACAGAGGGTTCATTTGCTTCAAAAGACTATATTTTGGCTAGAACCTAGTTCTGGTTCAACTTGTATTGGAATTTGGGATCATTAGGATAGTTTAAGTTAATATTGCTTGGTTGAGGATAAGCTAAGTCAGTAGGGCTAGGTAACTTATAAGTGGGATTTGGCACATGATTATCAGCCTTGGCACTAGATTCTTTGCAAGGAAATATGTGCTTGTGGAAAACTACATTCTTTGATAAGAAAATTTTGTTGGTATCCAAGTCCAGCAACTTGTAACCTTTGGTTCCAAATGGATATCCCAAGAACACACATCCCATTTCCCTTGAATCAAACTTATGTCTATTGTGTGCTAATGTTGTAGCAAAGGCAAGGCAACCAAACACCCTAAGGCTGGAATAGCAAGGCTTAGTCTTAAAAAGAACTTCAAATGGTGTTCTGTTATTAAGAGTCGAAGTTGGTGTCCTATTTATGAGAAAAATTGCTGTTAGAACGCAGTCATTCAAATACAGCATAGGCAGCCCACTTTGAAATCTTAATGCTCTTGCTACATTTAAAATATGTTGATTTTTCTTTCATCAATGACATTTTGTTAGGGATTTTCCATATACGTTGTCTGATGTATAATCCCTTTTTCAAAATAGAATTGTTTTAAGTTAAACTCCCTTCCATTATCCGTCCTGATGACTTTAATTTTGGAATGAAATTGTGTTTCAATCATGGTATAAAAAGTTTGTAAAATGATCGAGAAACATCAGACTTTAGTTTCAACAAGTAAATCCAAGTGCACCAGCTGTGATCATCCACAATGGTGAGAAAATATTTTGATCCATCATAAGCAAGATTAGTACAAGGTCCCACAGATCACAATGGATTAAATTAAAACAATTTTTTGACCTGTTTTGGCTAATACTGAAAGGTAACCTATGTAATTTTGCTAAGGGACAGATAGAACAGGGTATCTTTGTGTCTTTTGCTCCAAAATCATGGTGTAAACCAATTAAGTGTAATCTATAATCTGAGAGGTGACCTAATCTGAAATGCCATAGATCAAAACTTTCTTTATTGGAAATACTAGAGGTTGACAGAACAACTTTGTTAATAAGTTTTGGTAAGTCATGAATCAAGCTTGTAGGAGATACTTCTCTTTGCACCAAATGATACAAACATTTCCTCACTTTACCCAGACCAATCGTCCTCCAAGTTGAAAGGTCCTGCACATAACATAAATCAGAAGAAAATATGAAACATCATTTTGAAATTTGAGCAAGATTTCTAGCAGATATAAAATTAAAAGTAAAGGATGGTACACATAGGACATCATGATGAACTAAGTCATTTGTAAGCATAACAATTCCTACAAGGGTAGCTATTGTTATATCTCCATTAGGCAGAGTAACATATTGAGAGATGAAGTATGGACTGTTAGGAAGGATGGATCGTATGTATTTAGATTTGGATTTGCATTTTGGTTTTGAGGTAGTGTTTGATTTTGATTTGTATTATTGTCGACACCATTGCTTTCATTTTTAGCCATCCTAGCTCTGATACCATATAAGAAAAGTAACACTAAATGAAGGAAAATGGATTATCAGCTTGAATAATGTGCAGCAGGCTAATGTGAATGAAGAAGAACAGAGAACAAAATGCTGAATATGAATTCCATTCATTCAATTCTTCTCGTTACGTACATACATACATACATATATATATATATTCTAACAACCCTATACAAGTGTCAAAAAACTATTTTCACACTAATCATACACCAACAGAATTGGAATCTACTATAACTCCTCTCAGCATGTTCCTTGCAATGCATTTTCTGCTGGTCGATCTAGGTCCATCTTGATTGTTCCAGCTCGTGACTAAGTGCATTCTTGAATTTCAACATGAACACCTTTGAAAACCCTACTGTGGGATGGGAAGAGTATTTTATTTGTGAAATGGAACCCATAGTTTTTGGATTATGCATTGGCTCTTCATTCTCTTTTTTTCTTCCAAGTAAACCACTTTTGTTGTTGGTGTTTTAAAAAACCATATCTATAGTTGTCCATTCGAAGCAAAACCTTCTTGCATTATCTTCAATTTGTCTTTCAATTTTACTTCTTTAATGTCATTTGGTTTCAGGCGATACTTAAATACATGCATTTTGAACTGATTTATTTGCAGCATTGACCAGTTCTTCGAATGTGTTGATGAACTAACAAATTCACAGTTCTATAAGCAATACTGACTTGTTGAAGTTACATGTAATTTTTTCTGTGAACCATCATTAAAATAAATCTCTTTGATTATTGTAATTTAATCCGAGCATACCAGATGATGTAGTACCAGACGTAGTATGGGAATTCACAGATTCTGGTAATGAGGTTGACGACGACAGTTTTCATTTTGATAAGTCAGCACTTGAGCGCACATCTCTGGGGTTCAATTCAGTTTCTGCCCAAGACAACTCCTATATGTCCGATACAGACGAGCCATATTATCCTTCTTTTGGGGTTAATGATCTAATTTTTGGAAGGATTAATCTTTCAATGCATATTGTATATGTTGGATGTTTAGCACTAACATGTGTTGAATATGTTTTTTGATGTGTATGGACAAGAATTAATAGTTTTTGTTTTTTTTGTCTGATTTTGAAAATTAGTGCTAAGTCCTTTTGTTTGGGTTTGTGTATTGTAATAAACTGTTGGAAGGTTGTCAATAGAAGGCTGGCAGCCTGATATGTTTGCAATTCATAGGTCTCATTTTGTCTTTGTGATCCTTAAAAGTATCCATCCTCTAGCTAGTGTAATGAACTTTTTATAATCTTGGGATTCAATAAAATTTGTAATGGACTCTCAATTTCACTAACATGCCCAATTTCAAATGAAGATTATACCAAACAACTAATATTACACAATGACATCAATAAAGAGTACAGAATCTAAACAAAAAAAACACTAAGTGAGCCTCATTCATATTCACTTACACAATTTTCTCTATGGGGCATTTTCACAAACACATTTAACCCACACTATATAGGTAGCAAGGCCAATATTTGTTGTTCAAGTTCATGGCAGGTTTTGCTTAGCCTCTTAGAAAATATGTTGGATGATCCTTTGTTCTTGAACATGCCATATCACATGTGACACGGTTACAACAGGACATCAAAAGCTTGGAGGAATTGTAAAATATTGGATTACTTCAACCATTACTTTCTCACACAAACTTCAAAATGCCAGATCTCCAACCTTTCCCATGGCTTCATTAATTTGCGCTCTCTATCTCACCTTGCATCATGAGGATCCTTGAAAATGTCTATGTTGCCAAGATCTTCAATCGTTCATTTGGGAGGAAATGAGAGAAATTTTAGATTTTTATATTTTAAAATAAAATAGACCTTCCAAACTCGGTTAGGTGTATTAAATGGATGTTTGATTTTGGCTAAGTTGGAATTCGATTTGACATGTTGACATTTCCGGTAGATTTAACAAATAAAATCAATTTGGGTGATGGATGGGTAACACGACTTCAGTGGCCATTGAGATATATTTTTAAATTCAGTTATGAAGTGGTAACATTTGGTAAAGTTCAGTCACCATTCATATAATTAACCCACAAAAATGTGTAGTCAACTTTTTGTTGGTGAAGAATATTTTTGTGGCTAATTAACGTCATTGTGAGTTGAAGAAGTTCGGAGGCAAAGACAGTGGTCGATTTTAGTTACACGTGGTAGCGGTGGCGGGGGCGGTACTTGGCTGTAGCCCATTGCTGTCCAAGCCCAGATACACTACCAAATGCTAAATTTAGTTGAAAATGGTATAGGCTCAATTTTTAAAACAAACTTATTTAATTTAAACAACTCTTTATCTTCAATATTTGAAAACCAGAAATAATTCCCCTCTTTAAACACTAAAACTTTTCACCATTCACGAGCCGTCGACCATAAGACCGCGGGACCACCGACCGCGACTATTATAAATTGTAAGTATTTTCATGTTTAGCAACAAAGAATCGAACTAGTTGAGGTTTGAGGAGTTTCTTTTTGGATGAAATTTCGCATTCCATTGCATTTTGTAAACTATAAATTGTAAGTTTCTTACTAGCACAAGGTAATTGTGCAAAGCATAAGCATCCCATATAAATTGTATTTATTTTTGGAAATGTCGAAATGGTGTGCAAAGCATATGTAGAATGTTAGCTTTCATCATGCAATTGTGAGTTGCTTATTGGGATTTTGGGAAAATGGAAATGTTAGGGGCTATTCTTTTTACCGTTTTCAAATCGTTTTCTGTTTTCGATTTTCGAAAACAGTAAAAACCCGTTCTCTTTTCTATTTTTGAAAACACGTTTTTAAAAATGGAAAAAAAATTGCATTGAAAATAGAAAACGTCCAAAATCATGTTTTGGGAATTTTGAAGCCAAAACACACTTATTTTTAGAAAACACGGCAAATCACTTCTCACTTCTCAGCCTTATCGTCTCTCTCTCTCTTGCTTACACTGGTATTCCATTTCCATACAAACCATAAGCACCAATTTTCAATCAAGATAAGGTTTTTGTTCTCTCTTACCTCTCAATATCTACAACACAATCTTGTGGTGCAGAGAAGAGTAGAAAATGCTGTCAATTTGCTTGTGAATTGTGAGTAAGTTCAACTCTAAACCCAGTAAGAATAAAGAAATTACCCCTCTTTTTATAAATCGTAATTTAATCGTCAGTTTTGGTTTTTTGAATTGAGAATTGTATTGCTATGAGTGCTACACTTCAAGCTTTACGAGCCCTCATTCTCGCAATTCAATAATATAGATTTTTGTGTGAAACCCCGGGGTTCCCTTTTTGCTTCTCCGTTGATTCTATGTAGAAGTAGAAATCATAAGTTCATTTGGCTTCCTCCCAATTCTCGATTTTCATGGCATCGTTTAGTGGTTTCTTGTACATTAAATCCAATTCCGGAAAGTGTAAATTCAACACCGGACTTATTTAATGGTAATTTAAATATGGATATTGAAAAGCCTGAAGTAAATGAGTTCAATAATGAGAATATTGTGGGGAAAGTGCTAAAATTGAGGCGTGTGAAGGAGTAGAGGGTGAGGTGCCGAAGGAAGGTTTGCGGCAAACTGAGGATGTCGAGAAGAGGTTGCCAATACTGGTGTTTATTATGGGAGTTTTTGCCAGGTTGAGAAATGGGTTTCAGAGAATTTCTTATTCAGATTGGTTCAGTTGGTGGCCGTTTTGGCGACCGGAGAAACTGTTGGATTGTTTAATCACTGCGGCTTCTAGAGGATTAATGCAGCTGCTGAGGCTGAGGAGAGGTGATGTGGCGGCTTTTGGGATGGTTAAGTGTTGCTGTTCAGATTCAGTTGTTCCGTTGGATGGCTACGGGATCGGGTGGGGAGGAAGTGGAGGTGGTCTAGGAAGAGATGGAAAAAGTGATTTGATACCTTATGCTCATGAACTTTTTGTCTCTAGCATTTATGCCATGCAAAACAGCAGAGGAAAGGCAGGTTCAAGATAGAAAAGCTTTTCTTCTCCATAGTTTGTTTGTCGATGTTGCTATTTTTAGAGGCATTTCAGCTGTCTGACATGTGATGACTTTTGGTCTTAATCGAGTAAGACGTGCAAATGGCGAAATAATTATACAGAGAGTGTAGTGGACTTGAGGATAACTGTCATCAAAGATGCTTCAAATGCTAGCTGCAAAGTAGATACTAAGATTGATGGAGAACAGGCAACTGGAGTAAATACCAAAAGATTAATCTTAAGAAACCTACTAAAGGGGATAACTGCTGATGAAAACACTGTTACCCATGCAAGGATATGGTGGATATG
>CAIGRP010073301.1:0-33719 GCA_903798385.1 Fraxinus cuspidata | reverse complement strand
AAGTTTGTTTCGTTACAACTTCATTCACTGTTTAAATTACTTCTGTGCCCGACATGTTTGAGGTTTTTCAATAGTTATTTTTTGAATGGTTTCTAAAATCTGCCTAACTTAAACGGCTGTCACGATGTCTCCATCAAGAAATGGTGTGAGCTCAAAATTCATTTTCAATCGGTGATCTGTCGTCCTGAATTGAATAATGAAAGCAATTGAATAATCTTCAGAAGCGAAATCTTCATCTCTAAGAAAAGAAATATCAACATTCTATCCATTGAAATATTCCTCCAGAATCAGTGATTTCCCTTCGGTTTAACTTCACTGGCAAAAAGCCAGACCCGAAAGATATTGAAATTTCAAAGGCACTCGTTTCTGGAGAGCGACATCAAGGAGTTGCTTTAAGATTTCGACACCATACATTCTAGAAAACATGGCTTTGCATTGCCTTATAGTTGTATGTCTTGAAATTTTCTGCACAAGCACGAGGGGAAACTACTTCTAGATGTAGTCAATTTCAAAGCAACACTAAAGGAAGCAAGTAGAAAAGCTAAAAAATGTTGCCATAAGTTAGGTTTGCATTATTTCAAAGGTGCATCAAGAGATCAATCGCAATTGAACCTGTGATTTTTGCTGTTATCTTAGTAACCCTGTAGATAACATTTTAGCAAGTAATTCTATTTAGACCAAAAGTAGTACGCAACGACGACAAACAAAGCCTCGTTCTCCAGTAAGTTTTTGACTAATTAATACTATACAAGGCCTACAGTTGAGACACACACACAATATAACAAATAAGAGCTTTAGATGATTGAAACCGGACGGATATCTGCGAAATGACATGCGAGAAGTTTTACATATTTTAAATTATGATCAAGAAAATTTGAAAACCTTAGAGTTTCTTCTCAAGCTCTTTGCTCTGATTGGTTAAGCTTTCAATTTCAAAATATCATTTAGCCCATGCCTTCATCGTCACCCACCACTTTTGCCAAAAGCTGGGACAGAAAGAAATGCATTTAGTGAGCATGATAAGTGTCACTTATCTGAAGTACTCTTAAATGAAGACTTTGGGTCAATATAATCTATTGTGTTGATTATTATTATTATTTTTGGTTAGTTTTCATGTTTTAGGTTTTATTAGTAAATTAAGCACATGTTTGAATTTGCTAAAAATCAGAATTTTAGTAAATTTCGATAAAGGTAGACGAAATATGTGATTGAAACGTTAATAAAGTTTACAAGTCTCATAAAATATGTGATTAAAATTAATTATTGATTTTGATTTTGATTTTTACTTACTTTTTTAGTTATAAATCAAATGGGGGCTATATGTAGGTTTTTCATGGTTATGTAAGTGAAACAAAATGCAAGTTTAAATGACCGAAGCTGAATAAAACTCAGGCTAACTTGAAATTTTGCATAAAGTTCGAACAATACGATAATAAGTCCTTGTTCGGTATAGATTAAAATCAGAATTTTAGTAAATTTTGATAAAAGTTAATAAAATGTATAATTAAAATTAATTTTTGACTTTAACTTGAATAATTTGATTTTGGTCTTATACTGACTAAATAATAAAAAAATAGCTTTTTCTTTTTATGTGAAGTCCATTAAGAGAACCACTATTGTATTAAACAAATTCAACCTCTCGAGTCTTTCTTGATCACGGTGTTTTGCTCTTAAATTTTGCTACTCGTTTCAACCTTCTCTTCTATACTCTAATATGAGTAGGTATAAAAATGCAAATGCCAATTCGTATTTGCAAAACTGAGAGTAAGTACTACCCTGTTACGTTATTTAGTTAGAACGAAAAAAAAAAAAAGGAAACATAATGGAAGGTTAAAATTATAGTAGTCATTTGAGCATGATTCAAAAGATGCTCAATAACTACTAATACAAACTCGTCTCGCCTCGCCTCGACTCGTCTAGTCTCCTCTACTGTTACGTAATGATTTTCACTTAAGACTTACCCGTCCCTTTCTCCCTATCACAGGTATTAACTACTAACAATAAAGATACTAAATCCATATGGCTTTAGCCTTCTTGAGCAAGGGGACTAGTTTGCCCTTAACATGAAGACTCATAATCTCATTGGCCCCTCCAGTCAATTCCTGTCCAATGAACACGGTTGGTATAGTTGGCCTTGGTCCGGATGCCTGCAGTGCCGTTTCTAGTTGCTGTCCATTGGGAAGTTCATCAAGTTCATAAACTGTAGGGTTTGCACCAAAACTGCATATAAGTGTTTTTATGGAGTGGCACATACAACAAGAGCTTTTGCTGAATATCACCACTGGCTTTTCTGTTGTCAAACTCATTACTGCATCCATTACTCGACCTCGAAAGTATCCGGAAAAACCGAATGGAAAGTAGTCGAAAAACCCGACTCGAAAAGCACGAAAACCAATGAGAAATAGTTGGAAATTAAGAAAGAAGTTTGATATGCAAGATCAAGACTTGTGTAGGGTTGATGTTTAGAACTCTTATCACTAATGGAGTTTATATATACCAGAGAAGGTGGTGGATTTGGACTTATGTGAAACCAAAAAAAGTGCAATATTTCCAAAAAGATATTTCTTACCCACGTGTTTCACTGATTATTATGGACAAGTTGCATTGCATATGATAAGATTGATGATATGGAAGAATGCCTTAATGCTAATGTACACATTCTCAAACAATCATGCTTCATGACTCATGTACAGAACCACACCGACAACTCACACATGAGGGGGTGGATAATTTTTTTTTTAACCTTCTTATTGAGGTCATGTGAGAGGGCGTAGGGGTTCTATACCCATACAGAAGGGCTTAATTCTTCTCCAAAGTTATATGTCACGACAACAAGTGGGTCCTTGTTTAACGAATTCGGTACGACTATTGGTGTTCATTACTCTTGAATCGGTTCTTCTAAAAGTAGACGGTTAGAGAAAGGGTACATATATTCATTAAAATTGTGCCTCCGATATGTCCCTAACTAAACTCGTTTTCTTTTTTTCATCAAAGACACTAATAAAAGTTTTAATGATAGGTGACATTGCGACTTGAACTAATCAAGATCTTAATGTGTGCGCTATGATAACGAATCAAATTATCTAAAATTTTAGTTGATAGAGATCCGACAACAATAATGTAACAAGACCTATCCTCAAATATGGTGTCGGTATACGAATTCTTTTTCACCACTTGGTTCACTTAAATTACTATAAAATTAATAGCCGGAATTACATTTAGTAAATGAGCAATCACAAACACAACATTTGTGTATGTGCGCGCGAAAAGGATTCTTATTGAATTCATTTTAAAGCTTCAGGTGCGGTGTAAAAATATGTTCTAGTGTTATCCAATTGGTGACCTTTTTCGTCATCACGTGAAAATTAAAGTAATAAATTAATTCTTGTTTTCAATAAATTTAAAATCGAGCCCATTAAATTTTTCTCGTCACTCATTTTAATCAATCGTCAATCTGGGTAAATATGGTCATGACATCTATGAAATTCAATCTTGAAAATACAACATCCCACTTTTTACTATCTAATGCAATATATTAGATTAGAAAGAAATCAACGTCACACATTGAACCGTTATAAACTCAGAGCTGAGCAGACCGAATTAATGCAACTTTGACATTAGCTTTAAGAAAATAAAAAGGGGGTACTTCGAACCCAGCACCAGCCGTAGTAAGAAGAATATACCTCAACGACATGCCCAATAAATTATCCATGTCTCAAGATTTCACCACTAAGACAATTCTGAATTTCTGATTATAATCTAGTACATTAAAAAGAACACTACTATATATCCTTATTATCCTTGTAAAAAGGTTCTGATTTGAGCATAAAATAAAGCTAAGTGTGGTCGGTCATATAATATATTTAATTTAAGAATCTTAGATCACTAAGGTTCTTCATTACTTTGGTGATGCCACGTTGGAGAATTATTTAGTCAATGAATAAAGGTAATTAAATGGATGACTAAGTTACTAATTTTATTAGGGATTATTAAGAAAAGTTGATTTAATTTTCATTATGTGTGGAGAAGGATTAAAGATATTTAGCATTATTATAATGGTCAAACTTTTGTTAATTTCAATCTTTTTACGGAGGTGTCCTCGACAAATATTTTAATGGATTTTAAGAGATTATAAATCTTAATAAATTTCGTGGATTTGAATAGATTTTCACAAATTTCATAAGAATCTCATCAAATAAGGTGAAATTTCAAAAAAATTGGTTATACGTATTTTCAAGCTTGAAATACATCCAAATCTTTTAAAAATCTTCTATTAGTGAAATCTTTGTAAATCTATTAGTTATTGAGGATACTTAAATTTTAAAGGATTTCGTTAAAATTTCAACTGAGAACACCTAAATTTTAATGAGTTTCATTAAAATCTCAATTGATGACAATTAAATTTAAAAAGATTTTTAAAATCCATTACAATCTCAGTTGAAGACACATTTGATAATTAAATCACAGGGTTGTTTGGAATATTTTAAAATATTAAAAATAAGAACTTACAAACTGAAGAGCAGGGATCGAGATAAGGAGACAGTCGGGCTAATTCTTCTTCTTCTTTTCATAAACATAAAAAAAATTTATATAAATTTCCTCTACTATGTATCAACTGCAAAAATATTTTTGTCCTCTCGTGACTCACCTCCTGCTGCTGATGGAGAAATATGACATGACCTCCAACTAATAAAATACAAACCTTATCACACTCTTTGTAATCACGCGTTGTTTGCAAAAGATATTATCGATTTTTTATAAAAATTAAACAAATCAACATGTTTTGACCGCCTCAACCAAATGAGATAAGGCCTTAATCCACATATTCATTATATTTATTTTAAGCACGTTTCTTGTTTTCATTTACTAGAAGTAAGGTCTCATGCCCCTCATCTAAGCTCTATTTACTTTACGTTTTTAATAAACTAAAGAGTCGGTATAAACTCTGTAGAACTAGTTGGTTTTCGAATCTCCTTTGTACGTCATTTTGCTAAAGTTCTCATGAACCATTGGTACCAAAGCGATTAGAAAATCATGAACACAAGATATGTTCCAATTTGCAAAAGAAAAAAAAAACTTAAAAGAAAATTTTAAATTTTGTTGGAAGATTGAAACAAAAAAAAAAAACCCAATATTCATATTGTAGAAGCGAGACACTTTTACAATTTTGAACATTATGTCGCCAACTCTATCTTGGGTATCCATGAATCTTTTTTTCTTATGGTCTAATAATAAACTTTAAAATTATGCGTATATTTTCAGAATAGGGGAATATCATTATCAATTTTTCAAATATCAACTATGGCCATGATATACATCCTCAAAAGAACAAAATATATATTTTTTATGGGATGATTTTACTTAACTGGCTCAAGAAAAAGTAAAGGGTCATTTCATTCTTCTCGACTCTTAGAGACGTGATAGTAGTAATTAAGATATTGTTTGATAGGGATCAAAATTAAAATTTTAATTTAAGTTAAAATCAATGATTTATTTGAATCACATATTTTATTGGATTCACAACTATTTAACCACATATCTCATCAACCTTTATCAAAATTTAATAAAAATTGATTTTAATCCATACCAAACAGGGCTTAACAAAATTAAACAATATGACATAATACTGTCGAACTGTTTCTAAATTTTTCTTGCTTGGACCACACACGTTACAAGTTCGAGACAATTTTGAGGATTAGACATACAAGGGAATATGGATCACATTTGACACAATTTTAAGGATAACATATATGCCACGCTATACCTGTTTTGTACTTGTTAGTCACAATTTATGAGGGAAAATGATGTCACAAAGATATCAATATCACATCTCATAGTGTATACACAACGGATGTCATAAAATATAATTTAGGGAAATAGTGATATGATCAATGTGTTATAGATCACAAGTAAATTTTACACAAATCGAGGATTATACAACGATGGTCCTTATTATTGTGTTCACTGGCCACAATAAAAGAACGAGATAAATGAATGAATATGGAGTCATAATAACTACTTTCTTGAAATTTAGGGTGGAATATGATGATAGAGAAAAAATATATAGATATATTTCATGTTTGTCCTTACATTTTGGTCACCTTCTTTATCTTATACTAGTCAACGTTGCACGTACATTACACATTATTATAAAATACTTTATAAGTGTTGTAAAAGTAATATTCGAATATGCGTGAATGTTAGTTAATTTAAAATTAATATCGGGGAATATATATGTGACAATGAATGTTAAATCATTTATTTAATTTTCAATTAAGTAAAATTGGATATTAATTAGCATACATGGACATGAGTAATGAAATGTATTCTTGAATATGAAATTCTAATTAACTTTTAATTAGAATTAATAACACTGAAATGCATAAATAAATATGAATATTGATTAAATGAATGTTATTATTAATTAATTGAGAATTAATAATAGGAAATTCATACATTAATAAAAGTACACAAGTGAATTGAATATGTCAAATGATAACTAATTGATTAAAGAAATTAAATACATATTGAAAAACGAAAAGTAAGGTATTATTGAAATAATTGAATTATAGTAGGTTAGAATTGTCTAAAAAATTATTCTTACTTGATTTGATATTTAAGATATTATAGATAAATTTGTTATTATTTTTCAAATCAAATTGTGAATTATAATTTGATTTTGCAGACCATTGGGCTTTAAACGGGCTGGCAGGTTGACCAAGGGTTCGTCCAATCAACTAAGAATGGTCCATCCATGTTCAAAATATCCCCTTGAGTTTTTCCGTTGGGCCTTGATTTAATAGGGGTAGGGTTTTGAAAAGTGCAAATTACACAAAGCTAGAGTTTTGAAGATTATATTTCAAATTTCAGATATGATAATTTTTATTTCAAATATCAGATATTAATTCATATATTTCATCTACATTTTCCATCGAAATCAAAATTACCTAAAACCTAAGGGGTTGTTCTCTTTATATTTCTGTTTTGTGTTTTGAGTTTTAAATTCGTTTTGTGTTTTGAGTGTCCATTTTGAGATTGTTGAAAATGTGTTCTTTTTGACATTTTGAAAAATTATTTTCAAAACACTCAAAATGTGTTTTGAAAATTTTGGTTTGATTATAACNTGAGTGTCCATTTTGAGATTTTTGAAAATGTGTTCTTTTTGGTATTTTGAAAAATTGTTTTGAAAATGCCCAAAACGCGTTTTGAAAATTTTGACTTGATTATAACTGAAAACACAAAAAATGACAAATTTATCGTTTTGGGTTTTCTTTACAAATTTTTAACTTGTTTTCAAAAACGCGTTTTCGAAAATGGGAAAGAGAACGCGTTTTCGTTGTTTTGAAAAATCGAAAACAGGTAAAAAGGTTTGAAAATGGTAAAGAGAACATGCCCTAATTATTTCATCCTCCCCATTCTCTCCTCTTTCTATCCTCACCGCCTGTTTTTCTCTCCTCTCTCTCTCTCTCTCTCTCTATCCTCGCTGCAACCACACGGTCAGCACCACACCATCGCCACCACATCGCCACCACCACACCGTCGACATCCCAGCAACCTGGCGCACAATCTTGCAGGGCCACCGCCATGCTCGGAGCGTCGCAGCGCGAAGTATCAGTGCTGCGCAGCGTTAAAACATGCCCTATAAAATTTCTGATTTGTGACCGTAAAATAATTTGTGACTTATTAAATTTTTAATTTGTGACCGATGAACAAACTGTGACCTATACATTTTTTGAATTATAATCATAAAATAATTTGTGACATAAAATTTGTAATTTGTGTCCAATGGATAATATATGACTTATTAATTTGATAGGTTTGTGACATATGAATAAATTGCTTCTTATAATTCTAATTTGTGACCGATGAACAAATTATGACCTTTAAAATTTTTGAATTGTGACCGTAAAATAATTTGTGACATATAAAATTTGTAATTTGTGACCAATGAATAATATGTGACCAATTATATTGAATTTGTGACCAAATTATATGGAATGGTGCTTTAATATATTTAATTAATAAAATATATGTTTAATTAATTAATTTATAAATAAAATTTTTAAAAAAAGTTGAGATTTGAAATTTTAAACCTTAGTATCTTAAATTTGAAATTGGTAAAACTTAACCTCTTAATTTTGAAATCTTTCCTCCCGAAAATTGTTGGTAAACCAGCAGGAAGGTTAACCAAAGAGTTCGTCCAATCCATTAAAACTGGGCTACCATTGTTCGGAATTTCCTCTTGGGCATTTCTGTTGGCCCTGTGATACAAGGAGGGGTTTGAAAATGGACGGGCTGGCAAGGTCAAGGCCGAATTCTGGGACTAATCTCAATTTTGATCGGAGCTCTAATTCATACGAAGTATTATAATGTTATTTAAAGAATTCAAGACAAGACAAGCCATATTGTAATATAATGTGTAATTTATTTTAATCTATCTCTATAACTTTTGGAAAGATTCAAAATATCAATTTTTAACAATATCGATGACCAAATTTGCAACCTTTCGCTGTCGAAGTGCCATAATATGAATTTGTAAGTTCGATTTCTATTTCGTATGACTGGTGATCAATTGAAGCTAGAACCATCAAGTTTAGAACGGCTTAAAGGATACTCAAACCTCCTTTGAGCTTAAAATGCCTCTCAATCAACTCAACTAGGGATAAAACATCTGTATCCATCTATGAAGTAGATGTATATTTCTCTAGTAATACTCAAGAAATTGTAAAATAAGGCATAGAGTTACATAATACACAAATTCACGTGTCAACATCTTAATGGTCTCTGTTATTAAAGCCTAGTTCGAAAATAAGAAACCTGGTTTCACTTAAAACGCACGTGTAAACCACACTTTCTTTAGATACTGTGCTTTTCATTGTTTTACTTTCTCGCAGCATCATAGGGCACGATTGCAGTGGAACATTAGGTCCATCGCCTAACCAAAAAATCGGGTTTCACGTAAAATGCACAATTGAACCACTCAACCACACTTTCTTTAGATACGTGTATTTTCAATGTTTTGCTTTCTCATTGCATCAGAGGGCACGATTAATGCGGTGTAGCTAGTGTACCTATCACCTGCATCCCTCAAGCTTGGGGCAAGGATTCACCTCACTTTTGCCACCTTCTTGGATTCCCTAGGCGGTCCAACAACTCAAGAGAAAAGATACTGTAAAAATGATCCACAACCGAATTTTCATGATAATAGAGAATCATGATTCATACTTTTACATGGGTGATGAAGAAGAGTAGATCAAAGATAGAGAATTAATAAAATAACCTGAAGCAATTTTTGCTCAATCCTGTTGGAAAGTGAAAAAAAAATGTTGTCTCTCTCTCCTTAGCGTACTCAAATTCTTCATAATCATAACCCAAGGAAATACATTGTTTTTCCATCAAAATTGGACCTTTTATCTTTTGGAACATGAACAAATGTTCTGCAACCAAAAATACTCAGATGATCATAAACAAAAAAATCTTTTTTCGTCCAAACTCTATTCAGAACATTATTGTCTAAAGTTGATGTAATTAAATTGGTGCAACACCTTCATGTAACAATATTATGACATGTTTGATAGGTTGATTGATAAAAACTTGGACAGTATTAGAGAATGTTTTATTGTCTGCTCTACACAAAAAAATACACACACTTGCTCTCGAGTCTTTCATTTCATAAAAACTCTCATTTTAATTTAAATATCATAACCTACTCAGTCGCTGATCAATACCCCTTTTCTTCTACAATTTATCAGGACTAATCAAGCTATTATTTTGCAGCAGCAAAGGAAGCTACAATCTTATCGTTACTATTAACAAGAAATGTCGGTGATGAATCCAAGATTTCTTTCTTTGCCGCAACAAATCGATGCAAGATATTATGCTGTTTGAACATCATAAAAATCTTTTACAGGATTTTTTTCCTAACGAAAACCCTCCAAATTGCCATGAATTTTTACGAATATACCAGAACTGATAAAAACTCATTTCTGCTTTTGATGCATTTTTACAGGAATTTCAATAACATGGAAATCTGTGTGGTCAAGCATCCTGCAACGTGTATGAAGAATCAACTGAAACATGATTGACCCTCAATAAAGATCCTGACAATAATATGAGAATTAGCATATCAGACGGACAGAAAAATCTAAAGATTTATTCAAAAGAGAGGAGATACCTGTATCTTCGACTTGTGACTGGAACAAAATTTATGGTATCTAGCTTTAAAAGTAACTTTAGATGGTTTTGGAATCTAAGTAAAGCCGACCTTTTTTTGAATGTCATAAAGTTTGAGTTTCTAGAAAAGATGGATTCTATATGGAATCACATATTACAAAACTCTTGATTTCTCTTATGGATTAAGGATTAATCTCTAAGTAAGAGAGTAATAATAAACGGAAAATGATATAAAAAAAGGAGCAAACAATATACTGATGTGAATACTATGTTCACTTGCCACTACAAATTTTCAGTCTGATGAAGGAGATTACAAAGAATTTTTACACGCCTTTCTATCTTTGTCCACTCAAAATTGGCTCCTAAATTAATCTTTCGAGTGTAATGCTCAATATATTTCTCAAGAATAAAGTGTATTAATACAATTAGGCTCCATATAATCCTGCAAGTTTGATGTAGGAGGATTCGAGTTAGATGATGCCGAGTTGTCCGATAGCTCGTTGATGGCACTGAGGTACCATGAGTTGGCGAATAGCGCAAAAATGACAAGCATTCGACAATCTTTCCTAATTGGGCCGTTTTTTTGATACATTTCGGTATTTTGGTTATAACTTTGGCTGCGGTTATCAGAGTCGTGCTCATGACCCCAATTCGGAAAGCTCTTTTCGGTACGCACGTCGTGGTCACCCATCTTCGCTCGGTGTGAACCGATTCCGAGGGCAAAAATTAGCTGTTTTCCATTCCAAATCCTCAATTTTAGTTATTTTTTTCCTTTTTGGTAATATTTCGTTTGCCTTTTTAACATAGATTCTGAACTCGATTTGAGTCAGATTTTTGGAATATTATTTTTTAATTACGCACATTCTTATGATTATTGAGATTTTGCTATTTTTGGTAAAACTTCGATAATTATGATTTTTCTAGCTATATAATTAGGCCTGTGGGTTGTTTTCGGATGTTGGATGAATAATAAAAAAATTTCTTGTTTTCTTAGCGTTTTCTCTTGTATTCTTCACTATTAATTATCTGCTGAAACCAACCTACAAAATAATCGTTATTCTATCTGACGTCAAAGTTTAAAGTCTTATGGAGGTATATTTAATTGGGATTTTTAAAAACTATTATAGAAGTGATGGACTTTTGTGAAATTTGTAAACTTTTATAAAATTAACTAAAGTTTTTCATAAATTTCTATAGATTTTCATTTAGAACTTCTATAGATTTTTAAGAAATTCATAAGACTTTTGAATACATTCATTTAGAATAACATTCACATGGATACAGTGCAATAGTGGGGAATTCTCACATAGGAGGTGGAGGTTCAATCCCGACATCCCATTTTCCCCTCCTCATGTAATAAAAAAACATTTTTAAAAGAATACAAAATTTAAGTCACCTTAATTAAACAAATAAATAATCAAAATTCAAAAAAAATATATTTATAAATTTCAGTATTCTTTGATTAAAAAATGAAATTTTTTAGCATTCAATATTATTAATATGCCATACCTTTAAAAAGTAAACAACCAAGCAATATATTTAAAGTTTAATTATAAATTAGTCTTTTTTTAAATATAAATCATATAAAATTTAATTACAAATTGATCTTTTTTATAAAAAATTGAAATAAATATAAAATATATATTTCTTTCGTAGAAAATGGAGAGAAAATAAAAGAGAGAGAAAATGAAAATATAAACAAATATATTCGATAAGAGAAAAGAAAAATATTAAAAGAACAAAAATATATATTAAAAATTTATTTATTGAAAGTCTCCAAAAATCTTGGAGTGAATGAGAGATAAATTTTAAGATCTGTTTTTGTACTTTCTATTATTAACATTTTGAATACATCAAAACTTGTAAAGACTTTTAATCCTTATTTGACAATCATTATTTCCAAGCTCTTGTTTCTACATACTCATTTTCAATCATATATTCACACAATAAAATATTTTACACGTAAATTCAAAATTTTTTCATATATTTTAACTACACATTCTTCTAAGAATCATTATTCAATACATTATTTTTTGAAAATTATGGCCACCAAACAAGGGAATAAAATTTTTTAATTGAATATACTTTTAAATAATTTTAAAAGTCTCTATTGAATACATCAATAATTTTTTAGTCTCAAAAATCTACATTGAATACTTCTAAACTTTTTAAATTCCAAATAGTCTTTAAAAATCTCAATTAGATACACCCATAGAGTCAACAATTTGTGAATATTTTGCACGTCTTCATGTAATGGAAAAATGAATCTGACCAGCATGTGTTTCAACCTTTTTTGTTCAAAAAAGTGGTCCACTTTCTCCCATTTTATAAATAGAGCAGCCACAGAACTCAAGCTGATCAAGCAAGGTTCTCAATACAGTTTCTTGCTTGACCACTCAGTTTCATACCCCTCGTGAATACAAATACTTAAACAAATAGTTCTTTGTTTATTCGCTCATCATTAAAAGGGTATTTATTTCTCCATTTAGCAGAATCCCAGGTATCAAGACATGGACAAGGTACAAAAATTATCATCCGAGAATGGTGTGGTGATCTTTAGCAAAACTACATGCTGCTTGTCCTATGCTGTTCATATACTATTTCAAGACCTTGGGGTGATCCCTTATGTTCATGAAATTGATCGTGATCCAGAAGGAAAGGAAATCGAAAAGGCTCTCTCTAGAATGGGATTCAACGGCCCTGTCCCGGCGGTTTTCATCGCTGGAACACTCGTTGGATCCACCAATGAAGTAATGTCCCTCCACCTAAGTGGTTCCCTGATTCCACTGCTGCAGCCATATCGGGCTTTGAATTAAATCTACTATACAAATATTGTTCTACTACTCGATATTGACGAAAAGTTGTCCACCAATTTTTGATGTCAACGAGTATAATATTAGGGTATGTCTTAAACCTAATGGAGAAAGTATTGTTCAACTATAACTCGACGTTGACAGGAAATTGCCTAACAATTTCGTCAACGACTATAATATAAGAATAAGCTTGGCTCTATAACTATAAAGAGCTATTGATTGAAGTAGTTTATGTAGTTCTATGTCTGTGTAATTAGTGGCTTCAATTAGCATAAGTATGTACCTTAAGCTGTGTCAAGCACTCATTTGCCTAGTTAAAGAGTATTGTATTGTGTGTCCTAATTAAATGAAGTTAATTATGTTACTCGCAGTGCTTTTAGGACTGTATTTGTTTTGATAAATTTAACTTCTACATACTTTACGTGCGTACCATAATCATTTTCTCATCAAAATTCAGACAAAACTCTCTCTCTCTCTTTCGGCTACATCCCACACTCGAGGGAATGGTGGCCTCAAGCAAACTACTTATTGATGCCAGCATTTGGGGACGATCACCGTTTTAAGAGAGTGAGAAAGCATAATCGACAAATGACTTGACATGACTTTGCTTTTAGGCTCATTTCAACAACTTTGTCTTTCAACTAAAATGATGGTGAGATGGCAAAAAATTTAAATAAAATATATAGGAAGATATAGAACAAGGTCGAAGTCGTGACAACTCAGTAACAACAACCTATTTCTTAGTCAACATCCCAAATTTTATGAATAAAGGACGAAGAAGTTGAATTCAAGTCATTTGGTACATATTAGATATATTAGAGTATCTCTTGGTAGTTTAGTTATATGGGTTGTACAGTCCTTTCAACTTTTAAATTTACATAGCTCGTTATCTCTCTTTGAGTTTTCATTCTCTTTAAACTAAGAAACCCTAAAAAGGATATTTATATTTATGAATTTATTCAATATGCTAGTCTAAACTCTAATACATCTCAAACCATTGTCATGCAAAAAAATTAGTTCTTGTAAAATTTTATAATCAACATGCAATCGTTTCAATTGCATTGCACATAAAAAGCGTCTCAATTTCATAAGGATTACATGCATAACAAGAAAATATGTCATTAACGTTGAAAAAATAAATTTCTATCAGAACCTCGAACGTATATGAATCTTTAAATTATACTAAGATTTCAATACCCAAATCGACTACAAAACAGGCCACACATCTTAAGGTGGTGTCCAGAGGAGGCCCTGGATAGATCAAATTAGTTGGATGTTTAGTTATATGCTGAACATAAAGAAATTACATGAATGTATTATAGGTCCATCTACTAAAAATGACTTGTCATATATGTCGATCATCCATGTCTAAGTTATATTTTGTTTAAAATATTCTTCCTTTTGTTAGAATGACACGAATTTTACGCTCAACGATTTAAATATAGAAAAAAGCTGTTTGGGATAGACCCCCCTCTAATAGGGGGCACCATTTAGTATCCCTGGTTTGACCCATGATTTAATCCCGAGTCATGTAGCATCCCTCTTAAATGTACATTGACACAAGTTTGACACCATCGACACTTTCAACTTTATGACATTCCATAAAGATGGAACATAAAATTCTCCACAAATCCCGGGTCAAGTAGCATCCCTCTTAAACGTACATTGTCACAAGTTTGACACCACCGACACTTTCAACTTTATGAAATTCCATAAAGATGGAACAGAAAATTCTCCACTTGTGCAAGTATAAGAAGCCATGGATTCAACAACTTTATCTTAGATAAGGAAAGGTATAAAATTCTTGTCAACTTTTTTCATTGTTTCTTTCAGAATCTTGATAAACTATTTCAAGTATCAAATAAATGATTGGATCTCGATACGAATTATAATTAGAGGTATAGAGAAAGCATGCTTTTAGGATCCCATAACAGGGGCCTCACTCTTACGCCGGTTGGACTGAGCTGGCCAGCCTGAAAAAGTACGAGATTCTGTGTAGGTCGATTCGATCTGGTATTGAGTCTTTTATAATGTGACTTTTCATTTCATAATCCACTTGTGCTCTGGTCTAATACTTTTCTCTCATAATGTGACTTTTCTTCCAAGAATTCTTAACTAGACATAGAAATAATCCTCTACAATTTGAGAGAACCGTCCGTAACGTTAATTTATACATTGGTGTAACACGTATCATTAAAGTCGATATATTTTGTGGGTTACTTATTTTCATTGCATACTAAGTTCTCGTTTGGTTCCTATTATTTTCAAAATTTATTTTAATACTATCTTATTTTCAATCACACATTCTTTAATAAAATAATATTACACTCAAATCCAATTTTTTTCTTATTTGTTAATCATACATTCTCCATCAAATCATTATTCCAAAATGCATTTTTGTGAAAAACATGGCTCAAATATGCTCTTATTGTTTTCATTAATTGAATATGAAGATACAGTTTTGCCTTCTTAAAAAATGTCAAATAATATTTTTTTTGGTCAACTGACATAATTTTGGATGATAATCATCCATAAGTCCTGTCTTGCATATTAATAAGAGATTTATGATGTAGGTGCTAAGATTATAATGTTTGAGATCTCATTGTAGATTTTTAAAATGTTTGAAACCTTTCCACATTAAAATATGATGTAACTGATAAAAACATAGTGTCGTGACTACTTGCTTATTGACAAAAAATAAAAATAAAAATTACAACTATTTACTTATTTATTCAAACGATTATTTAACCATTACTAGGGTGAAGTTCGTTACTTCCACTTCACAAAAATTGCCCATTGTTCAACGTAAAAAAGTGGCTCCACCTTAAGGACGTTTAATTATTAAATTAATGTTCATTAAAATTATTTGTAAAGTTTAATTGCTCGATTATCTATTCAAATTGTCAAATTTATTTTTAATCATGCATTTCATGTGATATACAACTTTTATCGATGTTATAATTTTATCAAAATCTATTCAAAATATAATTTTGATCCAAAATCTACTAGTAAGCCCTAGAGTTAATCATCTCAATAATAAAAAAACTTATGTCTGTGTATTCGACCGCTCACTAAAATTTCAAACGTCGGGTTTTCACCACTAAATTTATTAAAATATTGGATATTACTTACTGATATAACATCAATTTCACAATTCTAACAAAATTGGTGACACGACTGAGAGAATGCACAGATGACGTCCAAACATTGTTATGCAAATTGCCATGCAAGAGAAGCATTTGTGATCAGTTGACCGCTCACTATACTTTAGAAAACCTATTTGATTGCCCATTATACTTCTAAAGACGTCTTTGACTACTCATTATACTTTAAGATGATCGAGTTTTAGCTACTAAACTTGTAAAACCGATGTCGACATTTCCTATAAATTTTGAAATGTTTTTTCAAGTATTACTTGCATACAATAAAATTTATTTTTGTAACAAAATTTGATCTATGTCGAAGCTAGTTTCTTAGAGAAAACCAAGGATATGAGCTAGAACTTACAAAACTTCAATTCTAAATAGAGACGTATTCATCCATGTTAAAGTCTAAGTATCTTAATGCTTGATATCCCTAAGTCTTTTCTAATCGCCTTATGCATTATACAAGTTGAAGTTAACTTGGACAATTTACAATTTGTCAGACCAACATTTACAGCTACTAATTAGAAACAGAATGATAAAGAAGAATAAAATAAAATGGCAAGAAAATATTGGGGATTCTGATGGTTAATTTGAACAAAAATATCTACCACATTCACATAAAAAATTCTTAATCTACATTAACAACAAACCAACACGTATCACTCGTAACCAATATTTCTGTGCAACAAAAAACGTACACAAAAAATATCCAATAACATCCACCATAATCACGTGGACCAATGAAAACATTTACAGCTACTAATTACATTAAAAAAAAAAATGTCCCCCGAAATTATGTCGTCAATCAAAAAAATATGAAACAAGTACCTCCAATTCACCAAAATTCTGTCATCAATAAAAAATGTCACTTTCTTCTCCTTTTCGCATCTTTCCCTTTTGATTACCATCTATTTTCGAGCTTCGATCGATGGAGCATTCACGGTTGGCCACAAAGAGGAGCCATTCATCAGACCGAGTATGTTTTCATAGCAAGTCAAGTAAGTCTCCACTGAATATCACCTCGCCCACAAGAAAAATAAAATAAAATTAGTTTTATCGTATGAAAGGGATACTTGGAACAATATTCCTAAATTCCCAAGGTAGGTCCGCATCAATTTCAAAAGTTAGTGATCAAAATTCGATCGCCTTAAAGTACAGTGAGCAATCAAGGATATATTTTAAAAATATAGTGAGCAATCAAAAAAATCTTTTAGGTATAGTGAGTAATAAAAGACGTGATTCTTACCTAATAATTTGCAAAATGATTTTGAGCGCCACATGTGCATTTCATATGTTATGTCATCAATTTCGCTAGAGTTGCAAAACAGATGTCATGTCAATTAGTAACGTCCAATATTTTGATGAGTTTAGTAATCGATATTCGATATTTGAAATTCGAGCAAGAGTCGAATAATGCAAATTTGGTGATTAGTGGGACAATTAAGCCCATGTTTAGTGCCCATTATTAAAAAAAAAAGGTTTTGAATATAATTTTTAGGAGAATATGTGGTTAAAAAGTAGAAAAATATTTTTGATCTACGTTTAGAATATTTAATTGTGTAAATATATAGTTGAAAATCATATAACAAAAAGAGTATAGCCCTCGTTTGGCCCCCATTATAATGATTTGAGAAAAAATGTAGAGTTGTGCCGTTGTACATTGGTCTTGTACAACTAGGGGCGCCCCTATAGGTAAGGGGTTAAAAAATGCATTATAGAATAGTAATTTTTGAAAAATGTGTGATTGTTAAAAAGAGATATAAATGAATTATAATTTTAACGGGACAAACATGGTTTTAAAACAATGGGCGGGGGAGTTAATTGTTCCAATGGTCACCGAACTTTATACAGTGTCTTCAGCTGCTCACTGAAATTTAAAATGTCGAAGTTTAACTATTGAACTTTGGAAAACGTTGGACGTTACTCATTGGTATAACTTACGTTTAAAATCTCTAACGAAATTGATTACTCACTAGTATAATTTTTCGTTTAAAATCTTTAACAGAATTAGTAAAATGGTTGACGAAATACACACGTGACATCCCGTCACGTCGTTAAACTTTGAGATAGTTGAATTTTGACTACTAAACTTTGGAAAACTTTTTTGACTGCTCACTAAATTTTGAAAAACGTCTTTTATTACTCACTAAACTTTGAGGCGGTCGAATTTTGGCCACTAAACTTTGAAAAACGTATTTTATTCCCCCACAATAAATTTAGATTTAATTAAAATTTGTTGTTAAAATTCATATTAAAATTTTAATTTAATTTAATTCTAACTATAATGTATTTTGTTGTAAATTCAAATATTAAAATTCAGATTTAATTTAATTTTAATAAAAAAATTATAGTATATTTCATTGTAAAATTAAAATATTATGATATACAACGCTTGCAAAGTTGCGCAAAAGAAGTGACTACTATTTGCAATAAAATACATAATAAATTTATTATTAAAATTAAATTAAATTTTACTTTTAATATTTGAACTTTACAATGAAATACACATCAAGCACTTGTTTGGTCGGGATTAAAATAAGGTTTTTAACAGATTTTAATAAAATTTGACGAAATATGTTTTTAAAAAGTTGTGAATTTCATAAATATTTGGTTAAAATTAATTATTGATTTTGAGTTTGATAAAAAATTAGATTTTAGTTCCTACAAAACATGGACTAAGCCCTTGTTTGATATAGATTAAAATTAGATTTTTAGTAGATTTTAATTAAAGTTGATGAAACATGTGGTTGAAAAGTTGTGGGACCTATAAAATTTATGGTTAAAATTGATTGCTGACTTTAACTTAAATTATGATTTTAATTTTAATCGGTATCAAATAAGGGTTAAATTTATTAGAAATAAATTAAATTCAAATTTTAATCCAAAATTTAACAACGAATTTTAATTAAATTCAAATTTATTGCGAGCAATATAAGTTTTTTTTTCAAAATTTAGTGATCAAAATTCGATCATCTCAATGTTTAGTGAGCAATAGAAGATATTTTTCAAAGTTTAGTGAGTAATCAAAAGCTTTGTTAAAGTTTAGTGGCCAAAATTTGACTATCTTAAAGTCTAGTGGCCAAAATTCGACAATTTCAAAGTCTAGCAACTAAAATTCGACCACCTTGAAGTTCAGTTGACAATATAAGATGTTTTTCAAAATTTAGTGAGCAATCAGAATTATTTTTCAAAATTTAATGATTAAAATTCAACAAACTCAAAGTTTAACGGCGTGACGGGGTGCCTCGTGTATATTCCGGCCACATCATCAATTATGTTAAAAATTTTAAACGGAAGTTATACCAGTGAGTAACGTAATGTTTTTCAAAGTTTAGTAGCCAAAATTTGATATCTCAAACTTTAGGGAGCAATTGAAAACACACATAAGTTCCATTAAAACAAGTAACTCTGGCAGGGGCTAAGTCTTAGCTCTATCTTCGGTAGAAAGGGAATAGAAAACCCGATCAATCAGGGTTTTTTGGCAGTTGTAATTTGTAAAGACGATGATTGAGGTGGTGCTGAACGACAGGCTTGGGAAGAAGGTCCGAGTGAAGTGCAACGAGGATGATACAATCGGCGATCTGAAGAAGCTGGTCGCGGCTCAGACTGGAACGCGGGCCGACAAGATCCGAATCCAGAAGTGGTACAATATCTACAAGGACCACATCACACTCAAGGATTATGAGATCCATGACGGCATGGGCCTTGAGCTCTACTACAACTAAACCTTAGTAATTTCACCCTCTTAATCCTCCTTTATGTGTTTATATACATGGTACTCTCGTCTGTGGATTGGTCATAATTGAAGTTTCATAGTGTTTTAGGAATTTTCATATGTTGTAGTAATTAAATTTGTTGGCGATTTTTTTGGATTGTGTGTTTTATCTCCGTGAAATAGTTGAATTAGTATATGCTGTGGTATTTGGGATTAGGGCAAGGGAATTTGAATATGACTGCAAGTTAATGGAAGTGGAAATAAAGATTGTTTTTCTTGTAGAGATCTGACTGTAGGAGAATCACCAAATTTGAAACATCAAAATTTTCGAGCTGAAGGCTAAATTAAAGCAATGAAGGATTGATAACATAAAAAGCGGTAATTGATTTTGGGGTCATGGATTGGTGAAAGTTGAGATTAAGCAATTAACTTAACGAATGCAAAAAAGTGCTTCAGAAAAAAAATGATTTTCAAAGGTACATCTTCCCCGACCTACGGTGGTAACTGTTTACATTTCTTTGATCATTTTGATTGTACACTCAATAATCGTCAAAGATGGCATTCGAATTGTGTTGTCTTAAGGAAACTGCTATGTTGACCTTTATTTCTTTTTCCTCTTGCATGACTAGTTTTTGATTTCAAACCATAGTTAATTGATGCAATCAAGGGTAACTAAACAAGAAAGTGGTCATGGGACACACTTGGTAAAGATGAGATTTTATAGTGAATTTGATGATGCTTTAAAGGTGAAGGCTTTAATGTTTATCCCCAGATAAATTGACTTAAACTCTAGAGAAATCAAATTGACACAACATAGTCCAAGATAACATTCGACATGGATACGCGGTTGTATTCATTTACTCTGATGCTATTGGCAGATCACGTGTGAAGATACACAGAATGTTGGGCACCGGAATAGCCATAGTTGGAGTAGACTTATTTTATTTTTAATCATTTTCTGTTTTTGGCGATTAATTTCTTTTATTATTTGGATGAGTAGTGTAAGGGTAAATTGTGAGTGGCATGACTTATATCCATGCTTTACCCTACACCTAAAATTTCACATGCTACATGTTGTGTGAGTCAGTGAGCAGATGGGAAGATTTGGGTCATCAGTCACGGCACTCGTGATTGACAATATTGCTTTTCACTATGAACACTCACTATATGTATTAATATGGGATGAACGCTTAATCAGATACAAGTAGTGATACTATCCTTGGATTTAGAGACTTATCAAGGACAAATGATACATAATTCTCATTGTCTTGTGTTAGTATAAATAGGTTCTTAATATGTATTCTAGTGTATTTGTTGTAGCTCAACATCCTTGACTAAGCCTCCATTTGGGAAGAATTATAAATGGGTCAATTTATAAATCGGTAGAAATGAGTGGTGAATAAATGTATAATGCTTGTAAATCCATTGAAATGTGTGGATGAAAATAAAGCTTGACCATTTATAAATGATTTATAAATTTTGGCAAACGGATTATAATATTAAATAATGCTATTTGTATATCACCATTTATATATTCTTTTACAGATGGGTGATGTGAAAGTGGGGAGTTTTATATTTTTAGTTGGTTGGTGAAATTTGACTTAATCATATCTTGCCCATCATCTGTTGGTAAACAAATTTGCAATTTGTGATGTACATATAGCACGACCATATAATATTTTACTTGAATCTAATGGTTTACATTGAAATAGATCATTATATAAGAGAGTTTTTTTTTTCCAGAAGATTTGAGGTTGAAATATGATAATTCAATGGCATGGCTTTATTAAGTCATAGCACAAAAGTATAAGCTTAATTTAAAATTATGAGATTTCCAAGTTCATGGTAGATTAAGAAACTAAGGGTTACTAACGCATAGAGTGGTCATGAGCTCAGGGGGTGTGGATTGCTAAAATTTAGATCGTACAAATAACTTAATGAAAATATCAATAAGGGATCCAATTCCTACTAACTTGAAAAGGGATGAAGATGGCATTTAACAAGGACAAAGGAGTCAATATCAAATTACTTCACGATTTTTGTTAGAGTGCAAATAAATCAGGTATTTTGGTCAACTAGTCACCCAAATTGCGGGAAACACCATTGCAAAATGATGGATTTGTAAGGGATACAAGATTACTGTATGATATTGAACTGTTTTATTTTAGTGGAGAAGGGTAAAGGGATTAGCAAATAAGCTACCAATATCCTTTGGGTTTTCTTACCTTTCGGACAGTTGATAGCCCATAATGCCTTGTGTTTTTCTGTAGGGAAAGCGTGTTTAAAATTTTATTTCTTTTTTCTTCTTTGGTGATTAGTCACGTATAATAGTGTGATTGAGTAGTTCTGTGATTGATGTAACTGACAAATCAAATTCGTAAGTGTACTCGATACGGGTTTCACTTACACTGCGTGCACAGGTAGATCTCGGCTTTAGTTGTGTCACTCGTGACTAATGGTAGTACTTGTCACTGTAAAAACTCACATGTTTGAAGTAATAAATAATTTTCATTGCGTTGTACCGGTAGAATTGGGCTTACTCCTTTCGGCGTTCCTTTCAACTAACACTTCTAGAGTAAGATTGTCAACTGAATTGCAAGACGATATTTCCCAGCGTTGATATTTTAAGCGATGTATCTTTCGATTTCTCCAATCAGTTCTTCTTAGGTGGAATTTAGTGTCGGGGTTTCAATCATTGTTCTTTGAAAGTGGTTGGTTAAGCGAAGAACAATTCTAAGACATAAACCATCGAGCAAATAACAAAATGATCACCTTTAAAGCAATATTTCTAGGTGGCTTTTCTATATTCCTTAGTCCATGGGAGCGTGTGGGTACATGGCACGAATTGCTCGGAAGGTGTAAATCTTGATCAGACTGCTCAACGCATTTAGCGGTGGTTCGAGTCTAGCGCATGCTAATGACTCCCCTGTCCAAACGCGTGGGGTCCAACTGGTGACCACGTCTTCTAATCATGTCATGTGGCCCTAAAAACTGACGTGCGAATGGAATATATTTCCTTGACCATCATCTTGCATGTCTACTTAGAGTCAGCATTTTTATATTAACGGTCAAAAATTCTTAAATAATATCTATCACACGCATGTTGAATTTCTTTTTCATCAAATATTTGACATGTACACAATTATTATAAACGAGTGACAAGAAGAAAGAATTGAGAACCTCTTATTCACTTATAATATTAGATGCTACACTTCATCTAATTAAAATTTTGAGGTACTATAGAGATTTAGCCACTTCATCTAATCTCTAAAGGCTGAAGACCAAAATAAAAGAATGGTCAGAGCTGAAATTACACCACAATTAGCATGCATCACAACAAATTAAACACAATTGGTGACACCATGATTTCCATACTCTAGACGTCTAAGCACTACATGACAAAAGAAATTAGTTAGGCATGGGTACCAGTAAAGAGATAAAATTATGCATCCGTATCGACAACTGAATAATTATGTCGGGCGCTCAAGCACAGAAAAACACCCATCTCAACAACAAAAAACTAAACCTTATTTCCAATAAATTTGGGATTAACTACATTAATTTTCTCCACTCCATTCTCAATGTTACATCAATTGGAAAATCAAGTGCACTACATTCTCACAAATCACGACAACCAGAATAAAACTTTGTCGCATTGTATTCGGTATTCCTAAAGGCTAAAATGATGTCTATGAAAAATACAAACACAGAGTAGTGACCGATAAAAAAAAAAGCGTACAAGACTGAGGAGCGGAGAGTAAGCTGTCCCAAGTTTGAACACAATGACAAATATATTGGATTGGGTAGAAATTTTATTGAAAATAATAAATAGAAATTTCACACATCAGATAATGTGTTAATATCCCAACAAAAACAGTTGAATAGTCCGAACAACATTCTTTTAAAATGGTGACATTAGAAATTTGAACGTTAGACCATCCGATAAGTTAGTGTAGAAATGCCGCCCCAAACATGTTCAAAAAGTTGCATAGCACAAACGCATGTTAATTGCGACCATTATGGACTCTACTTATATATATGCCTTCCATCAACATCAAAGAATTTATGTTTTCATTCAATGAAATCGATGATTTACGAAATATGGTATTTACAGAAACGCAGAGAACCACAGTGCAAAAATAATTGTGTATAAAAACTCACAGAAGCAATAGATTTCAGCGACGAAGCATGGCAGATTTTTCCTCGAGGACTCGGTGCCAATCCCATTAATGTATCCAAAGGGATAGGCCCAAAGTAGGGTGACTTAATAGCATCCCAATCTCCGTATAATCCATCCCCTTCCAATCTTTCCATGGGAAAATCCAAAATACTGAGTATTTTTTCAAAATCGACATCATTGGCAATCCCATTCACCATCTTATTCAAACAATTCGGGGCTGTTCTTTTTTCGTATTTCTGTTTTCAATTTTGAGTTTTGAATTCATTTTGAGTTTTGTGTTTTGAGTGTCCATTTTGAAATTGCTGAAAATGCATTCTTTTTGTCATTTTGAAAAATTTTTTTTAAAAATAAAAAAGTGAAGTTTTGGCTTGGTTTTATCTGAAAATAGCCAAAACAACTTTTTTGAGGTCTTCCGTTTTCTTTGTAAATTTTAAACTCGATTTTGGAAATCCGATTCTGAAAATAGAATAAACGTGTTTTCGAAAACTAAAATTGAAAATGATTTGAAAACAGAGAACAAGCTCTTAATGTTTTCAATCATATTCCTGATATGAACAACAAAAATACAGAATTCAAAACAAAAGACTATAAATATAGCATGGATATTATTACCAAGAATCCTTAAACAATACCAACAGTACATACTTTGGAATTTATAAGGTAAAACATGAACGATTCTATCTAGTACATAGGATTACCTCAATTATTTCAAAATAATCCATAAGGGCTATGGTCATCTTCTGTATATATACTATTTTTTGAGTAAAAAAAGAAGTCACTATTTTAAGATAAGAACCAAGTGTTTCAAAAATAAAATTTTTTTAAAAAAATGATAAGGACTAAGAGAATCCATATTAAAACAGAGTGATGAAATGCAGAGCATAATTCCTTAGCATATTCATGCTTCCTTTGCAACTCAATGAAACCTAAGCCCCCCCTTTTTTCTTGGAGGATTTTCACAAATAGTAATATGTGAAAAATTGAGATTTCTCATAATGAGGCTGATGGCTTCACTAATACAGTTTTGGTAAGAAGACATGTCCCATGAGGATATTTGGGTAACTCGTACGATGTATTAACCTTTGTTAATTATAAATCTAAAACTATTTTATTGGAAAAAAAAATACTTATGACTAAGTAATCTCTTGCTGCTTCGTACCCTATTACAATTTTTTTTTTTTTTTTTATAGCATCCATCTGAAAATTTGTTCATAACAGAGAACAGAATGATGACTATAAAAAAATAATAAATAAATAAATAAATAAAACAATTTTTATTTTTATTTTCATTTTCATTTTTATTTTTTTATAGCATCCCATCTGAAAATTTATTCATAACAGAGAACAAAATGATGGTTCCCAGGAAAAAAAAAAAGTCTTGGCAAAATATATCATCTTAATATACCGATTTTTAGATAACGGCTGACCATTTCCCTTGTACCTAGGGTGGATGTAGTGGGCGTCCCCAGTCCATTTCATTTTTGATGTGTAAACTTTTTTTTTTATATATATATTAGTCCGACTTGAATATTTTTTTTTTAATCTGGTTCTGAATCAAGTGGAGTATTCTTTGTTAAATATTTAATGCTGGACTAACAAGACACTCTTTTTCGCCAAAGTGCTTAACTATCCGTGAGCTCCTAAAAATAAATTATAGATATCATAATATGTGAACTTACATAACACCGATTGTAGATCAATGAACATAACAAGCTATAGTTTGTAGATCGTAAGTTGTATCTCAAAGAGGGAGACACGAAGGGTGTTTAGGGAAGTCAAAATGCGTTGGACAACTTAGGCTTGGGAAAGGACTAGCCCGTCCCTAGATTCGGGTCAAGCATGGTAGGAGCTAGCAATCTACACCATTGGAGAATTTTCAAATAAAATAAATTTTTGACATTTTAAGACGTGTCAAAGAGTTGGCACAAGTCAATTATCATGCGGGGAAAGTTCTAAGTGACGAACGATGTAAGAAGCCCATCGATGCCCTGAAGGCCTAGCGGTCGTCGCCCAAAAGTCGTAACTTGCAAGTATTTATGCATGCATTTGTGTGGCTGCCTTCGGCCTCTGGGTGATCGCCCATATCAGAACATGTGCTTGCTTATAACTGGTTTTTATAGTTACTTTTCACCCGAATGCAATAATGGAGCTAACATTTTAAATAGCCGTGACATAAAAAAGGATATAACTTTTGGAAATGTATGTTTCACAATCTATTTATAAATTAGATTGTAGGTTTCTAATCTGAGTTGTTTTTATTAGCGTACAACGCAAACAACATATTCAGATTCCATTGTATCCTTTAGGCATTTTCGCTATCTGTCTGCATCACCAGGATGGGAGCAAAATATCATCGTAGATTTGTTGACATGTCAAACTGAAACTCCTCGGATCTTAGCATAAAATAATATTTTATATTTTTATACTGTTACCTATTAATATTTCAATCTTAACTCTTGTTTGACACACGTTCTTTCAAAACTTATTTTAACCACACATTTTTCAATAAATTAATATTTTCTATCACATCAATAACTTTTTTTTACTTTTTAGTCACATATTTCTCATTATATCACAATTTAAAATACATTATTTCCTCAATAATATGTATCAAACACGCCCTTATTAACCTTAAGTAATATAAATCCACCGGCGGACGCTTAGTGGGTCACGTGACCCACCAACTTCCAAAATATTGAGGGTATTTTTTTTTGCAAGATTATTATGGGATGTCAAAAGAAGTCGAAATATTGCATTCTTAATACCATTTTGAAGTATTCACAACCTAGTTTTTGACATTGTTAACAGCATGCGAAACAATCAATTATAGCAAATGTTATAGCACGTCAAAGTAGGCTGTTTCAAATTAATATTTCGAGAATTTCGATAAATCCACTAGCGGACGCTTAGTGGGTCACGTGATTCACCAACTTCCAACATGTTGAGTTTTCTTTTTTAATATTTTTGGCTCAATACCATTTTGAAGTGTTCACAACCTAATTTTTGTCATTGTTAACAGCGCGCGAAACGATCAATCATAGCAAATGTTACAGCGTGTCAAAGTAGGATATTTCAAACTAATATTTCGAGAATTTTGATAACATACTAATTTTAAAAATTCTCTAACAATAGTACGCTAGTAGAATCCATAAATCACATACGTCATCTCGAAGATCATTTCGAGAATTACATTGTAGACATATTAAATTATCTAAACGAATATCGAAAATGGTTAGATGTGCGTCAAATGCGCGTCTTAAAAAGAAATGTTTAACTCGTCTTTTCTTTAAAAAAATTCAATTATTTTATTAACGTTTATTATTTTTGTGCGACAAATTCTCAATATAATTTACATCATTTATTAGAAAATTTTACATGGGATATGATGTCAAAAATTTTCAGAACATTACTAGAGTGGACTGCAAGTTTTGCTCATTTCAAGTTGCAGTGATATAATAATTTTTGAAGAAGCAATTTAATTTTATATAGCAGTAAGGATCGAACTATCAACCGACTTCAACATTGTGGTTGGCAAATTGGCAATAACTTTTTTGCAAATTTGATTGTGTTCCCCTACCACTGCATAAACCCTTATATGTTGTCTATTATTTACATCTTTATTCAACGTGTAACTTATCCTTTAATGTGTCCCTGTAAGATATTGATTTGTTTTAGAATACCAATTTTGAAGTTCATGTGCTCGTTTAAGTCTTAATCAAATTGAATACTCGTTTGAGCTTAATGATGTTCCATCTTTAAAATGTTAAGCTTATTAATAGAAAAGCACAAACCTTATATATTATCTATTATTTGCATCTTTATTCACCCTAAAATTTAGCCCTTGACAATACCAAAAACAATAAAGAAAATATCTGGCTTCATGCTTCGAAGTTCAACCCCATTCTGAGACATTCTGTTGAATTCTTTGGTAAGAATAATTTTGTTATATTTTTCTCGTTAATTTTATTGTTAAATATTAATTAATTTGTGCATTTTGCTTTAAATCTCCATTTGTATGAGCTTAAGCGCTTTATTTTATTTTATTTTCACTCCAATATGCGGTTAAAATGATATTTGATCAATTTATAAGCCGTTAATAAAAACTTCGCCTTTGCATGTAGGGGAAGAGATAATGCAACACCAACACAAGATAGATTTGAAAATTCATATTCCATGTTTTTTCCTGTACTAAAGTCTTGTATGTTATTTGTATCTCCTATGGGTTGTTTTACTTCTTGAATTGATTGATGTACAGGAGTTTCTTTTAAACAAGCTTGATTATGTTAGAGGCATCGACTCAACTGCATGACTTGGATCGATTTTGAGGAGACCCATGTGTGACAGGATTTATGTCATGCTCATTTTACTTATTTCTAGTTAAGATTTTTTCGTAAGGTTTTTTTACAAGTCACGTAACCCTACGTTCCTACAGAGGCTCGACATGACTTGACAGTAGTGTTGAGCCAATCCACGGCACAATCCATATGATGGCATGCCAACCCCAAGATGGTTTTGGCTTTTGTCACACAAGGCGGCTCAATAAATTTGACATCCCTACATTAAATCAACACCTTTTTCTTCGTAGAATTTTTTCGTGTAACTTCCTCTATTGTCTTAAACGAACAAATTAATTGCTTCTAAACACTCAAGTCCTGTTTGGTTCGGATTAAAATCTGATTTTAATCCAAGTCAAAGTCAAACAATCAATATTAACTATATCTTTCATGGGTTCCACAACTTTTCAACCATAAATTTCAAAAACTTCTATCAAAATCTACTAATAATCTAATTTTAATCCCCACCAAATATCCCCTCAGTCTTCATTGTTATTCTCTAAGATCAATCATACCGGTGGGAAGACACCTCTCTATCTTTACCATCTTGTTTTGATCCCCGAATATTCGACCAATCCATTAAATACTCAACATCACACTCTTGGATGTACTTAGATAAAGTATAGAAGTCCCATTAAATTTATAAACTAGTAAATTCTAAAATCAACATAACAAACCATCATTCCCCAAATGAATAGTAGACCCGAGTGCAAAATGACTATTTTACCCTTCTAGTTTCTTAAATATCTTACCTCTAAAGGTGTGTTTGAGCCACATTATTTTAGAAGAATGTATTTTGAAATAGTAAATTGATGAAAAATGTGTGATTAAAAAAGAATGTAAAATTATTGATGTGATGGAAAATATTATTTTATTGAAAAGTGTGTGATTGAAAATGAGTAGAAGAATAAAAATGAAAATGAAAATTTTAATGCGGCTCCAATATTGGCTAATACTAGGATTCAACCTCCATTGAACTGAAAAAAGAAAAAAGAACCCCCCGGGGCATAGTTCAGTGGTGCAAAGGATATGAGTGATGTAGTTTCTGCTCAGTTGGACTGCTGCAGTGCGAAAGTTCAATTCATGCCTCTTACAAGGTATGAAATTGGACTCTTTGTGGGCACCAGTATAATAACTCTTGTACTCTGGTTTGATGAGACACATTCCGCGATTTACCTCTTCCACAATACTTTAGGGGCCGGGCGGTGGGGGTACTCAAGGTTGGGGTTCAACTTTTTTTTCTTCCTTTTTTTTAAAGAAAAAGGAAACAAATTTAGGTGATTTGATTGACTCTTGACGGTGGGCTGCCGCCGTGGGTAGGGCCCAGTACTTTAACTTGAGCCCATCTTTAGGTTGGCGTAGAGTCTGGTTGTCATTTTCCAACCAAATCCAATTCCTCCGACAATTGGGTAGGTGTTGTTCCAATTTTGTCCCCACCACCACGGTCTAGAATACCCGGAAAACGACTTGCTCCAGATTTTGCACTCTACATGTTGATCACCCATGTTTCCTTTTTGATTTCGGTTGCACGTATTTCATTTTCTTCTCTTAATAAGTCTTAAAAAGTACTCGTTGAGTTACTTAAATTTTTTTACTTATTTCAAATTGCTACTTTTAGCTATCATTTTGATTAGCTACATATCTTTTCTTCTTTATTCGATCTTCGCGAGAAATTTTTTGTAAGATTTAACTTTTTATGAACTTGAATTTCCCTAACATTTCAGTAAGACGGTACACAATTTCATTCCACTCAATAGCATTATCTTCAAAATCCCATCTTTATGATTAAGATTGCGAGCGCTTAGTGTCTAATTTTTAAAGTAACATTTTCATATTAATTTCTTATTGAAGACGGCCGACCGTGGCCGGTCTCATCTTAAAATTTGTATTTACTTAAACATGATTATTGAGGCCTTGGTATAATTAATGGGTCCCTTCATACTTTTCTTTATTTTATAAGTAGCAACTATTGGGCAAAAAAATATACCATCGTATGAATGAAATCCTAAAAACTAGGCTTTCAAGCTAAACAATGGCCTACAACTAATATTTTATTTTAAAGAAATGTAAAATATCTTTAGGTTTTTCATAATTTCGATTGGTTCATTCAACATGATTCTTGAGTTCAACCATAGAGCTCAATAATTGAATTGAATTGAATTTTTATCTTCTTGATATTATTATCTGTATATGATATTATGTTATTCCAAGAGTCGTGATTGAATGTGTCAATAATAAATTTATTATACCCCTTCGAGGGTGTTTGAGTTGGTTGAGCAGGAGAACGCGGAGACCAAAGGTCACGAGTTCAATTTCACTGCCAATACTTCTTCAGTCGAGCTCGTCACACCGGACTTGTCAGTGCGGTTTATCTCTCCTGTAGGTTTGCGGGCTACTGTACATGGAGCGTGATTTACCTAGTATGCACTCACAATAATAAATTTATTATAAGTTTTGAGAGATATATAAATCTTGAGGCTTTTCCAAATTTATTTATTTTAAGTAATATAACAATAATGCATTTATAACGTCATTTGGAAAGAATTAATAAAAAATTTAATTTTTAAATAGATAAAAATGAACGGTGAATTAGATATTATTTATGAATCGATTAATATATATAATTGAAATTAAGGTTAGACAATTTATAATTAATTTATAAAATTTTGACCTCATGCAAGCTATTTTTTTAAAATTATAAACTATAATTTCGATAAAAAAGTTTTAATTAAAATAAAAATTTTGACCTCATGCAAGCTGTTTGTACCTCTCGTGTACCATAGGTGCAACTATTGAAGCAAGTCTTCTACAAAGACGCCTTTGCTTCACGGGGAAGGTTGCAGTAAATGGGGTGACGTGGCCAACTATTATTGGTCAAATATTCAATTAAGTCAACTCCTCGGATCTTTACAAAAATTAACGTTTTCTACTTTATTTTTTGCAACTTGATCCACCCCATTCTCAAACTTCTCTACTCTGGCATAATCACAGTATTCTGTTGCATACAAAACATACATACATACATATGTGTATATATATTACACACAGACACACAAATAATACAAAATAATACATCCAAAATAGCAAGAAATGAATAACTAACTGAACTTCTGGGGGTGGCAAGAACAAGGAGATTTTTATTTTATTTTCAAATTACCACCTAAATTCAGCATCCCCTCAATCTGAATCAAACCCATTTTTTCCTGATTATTTTGATTCTCATTTTCTTTGGATCCAAAAGTTTGAAGATTGATTTAAACCTTCATATTATATACATACATATATCAGTTTGTAAGTTATCTCAATCTCTCTATAGTTTCTTGAATTCATTAATGTAATGGGAAACAAACTTGATTAGATTAGATCAATACCTTTTTCTTCCTGGAATGCTTTCTCTGTATTTCTTGTTATTGTTGTAATATGTAACTGCCCCTGTTTATGTTTAAGATGTAACTGGCTAATTTACGAAAATAATAGGTTATTATACTGTCCAATCGTGTCTAGTTCTGCACATCGAACATGTTCGACTGCCAAAAAAGAGAACTCAGATGTTGACCGGTTGTGCTTTAACTAAACTTGGAAATCTTGACATTGTGGAAAAGGGGTTGGTCACATGTTTGACCTGGACTTTTGGTGAGAAGAGACTGTAATATTCATGTTCAAGTTGAAGATAGACTTTTGATTTTTTCACATGATATCTACTGAAAAAAAAAAAAACCACAGCTGTTTCTCTTTTTCTTTGTGGCCATGAATTCCTCGTCAGTCGTTTTCTCGTGAAGTATGGATTGATAGTAACAGACTCTTGTTTTTTCATGTTCGACAGATCGAATTATTAGCCACAACGAGTATTTGATCGATTGTCATGGCTTATAGCAATTCAAAATCTGTAAGGTTAGTTTCTTTTGAATTTTTTTTTTTGTCTCATTCTTGATTACTCAATGTGTATAAGGTAACTATACTATGATTAAATGCCTAAACTTTAAAATTCACAAAATTTCTTGCAGATTCCAAGATGATGTTGAGTTAGCAAATCTCCCAACAGTTAATGGAGATAATTTGATTAAGTTCAAGTACAAGATTGACGGATCACGATTTCCAGAGCCGAGTTCTAGGAAGGTTGAGATGGGTGCTGTCAAGAGTGGAAAATCGTTGAAAGCTAAAGTATTATCCCGAGTATTCTCAGAGGACTATGAAAGAGTGAAGAAAAAGATATTAGATCCTCGTGGACCTACTATTCGTAGGTGGAACAAAATATTCTTAGTAGCTTGTTTAGTATCGTTGTTTGTCGATCCTCTATTCTTTTACTTGCCAGTAGTCGAGGAAAATGTTTGCATAAACATTGGATTTACTCTTGAATTTGTCCTCACAATTATAAGATCAATTGCGGATATCTTTTACATGGTTCAGATTTTTGTCAAGTTTCGTAAGGCATATGTTGCTCCTTCTTCTCGTGTGTTTGGACGAGGAGAGCTCGTGATAGACTCCTCGAAGATAGCAATAAGGTACTTGAAGAAAAGTTTCTGGCTCGATGTTATTGCTGCCCTGCCCCTTCCTCAGGTTTGTCGACTAGATAATTGTCTTTAATTCTTTCCATTAATATCTAATCCTCGCAAACAAACATGCTAAAGGAGTTTTACTTTTGATCACGGTTCAGGTGTTAATTTGGGGTATTATTCCTAACCTGAGCGGCTCGACTATTGCAAACACGAAAAATGTCCTTCGGTTCTTTATCATATTCCAGTACCTCCCAAGACTATATCTTATATTTCCACTTTCATCGCAAATTGTCAAGGCTACTGGAGTTGTGACTCAAACTGCATGGGCTGGAGCTGCTTACAATTTGATGCTCTACATGTTGGCAAGCCATGTAAGTAAAAGTTCACTATCAAGAATTTGTCTCGAAATATATCTGGTTTCCCCTATGTATTAAGAATTAAGAAAAGAAGCAAAGTGCGCTTACTCACATTTATATTGGTTGATGCTCAATGTGAGAGCTATGTTCAATTTGCTGCCGTAGGTTTTCATTATAATGAAGGCGAGTACAAGGTAACTAGCCGGTAGGAATATCATGGCGACCTTTATTGTATGATTATACTTCACGCAGTCCAACTTAAAGTTTAAGTGAACTCGTCATCCATAGAAGAATCTATGCAATCACGCAGCCAAACTACCATATTAACAGATAAATATATTGCCACAGCAAGATTATAAAGAGCTGCTGCATCGAGTTAATACGAGTTAAAACTGTTTTCTCTAGGCTTCCTAATTAATCTTTTGAAAAAAATCGCAAGTTAAAAGATTTTTTTTCTGTTTACTTGAGTTTGTAAATCAATTTCAAATCCAGATTTTAGGGGCTTG